>CM038143.1:571085415-571369034 GCA_021437245.1 Aegilops speltoides | reverse complement strand
GGTCTCACTCATCAACCACTCAATTCTTTTGACTCGAATTATCAGGAAACTTCACCTTCCTCCGGCGACTCAATGCAGTCCAATCTGTCGGCTTTCAAGACCGCTCCAGGGTAATGATAACCTCCTTATCCTGTGTTCATTTCAATTCGTTGTATTTGCACTGACCTTTTGATCTTATGCAGTGGAAAAGCAAAGCCCAGCAAAAAAGTGAAGAAGAACAAGCCGGCCGAAGAGCAGATCTTCAAAGAGTCGGAACTTGGAACAGCCGCACCTGAAGCACTCATGAGCCGCCACCTGAGCCAGATCATGACACGCCAACGCCAATTGCTGACCCGTGCCTGCCGAGCGAGCCGCCGATGGCTCTGAAAACCCGGAAGTCCCTAGCCCGCCAGGACGGATGATCCTCAAGACCCTAATGTCGAGATTACCAAGACCGGCTATATTGAGCCGGGGAGACCAACTGTGCTGGCCAAATGTTCTGCCAAAGAAGAACACCTGGAACGTCGCAAGGCCAAGTTTGATGTTGTTGATTATACTCACATTAGTATTGGAGAAGTTTTTTCTAGCTCTATGAGCCAAGTACACAGCAGCCGCGTCGTCAAAATTGACATGGTGAAGCAGATGCACCAGAAGTTTGAGGTACAATCCTTTCTCTGTACTAATTTATCCTTACTATGCCAGCCCTCAAGTCTATTGCTTATGATCAATATGCTATAGACTTACAAACAAGTTAAATCTTACTTAGAAACAAGTCTATTGCTTAAGCAGCATGTTTGAGTGATAACACACAAGTGTAGGGGATCGCAACAACTTTCGAGGGTAAAGTATTCAACCCAAATTTATTGATTCGACACAAGGGGAGCCAAAGAATATTATTGAGTATTAGCAGTTGAGTTGTCAATTCAACCACACCTGGATAACTTAGTATCTGCAACAAAGTATTTAGTAGCAAAGTAGTATGATAATAAAGGTAACGGTAGCAAAAGTAATATTTTTGGGTTTTGTAGTGATTGTAACAGTAGCAAAGGAAAAGTAAATAAGAGACACACAAGATGTGAAAAGCTCGTAGGCATTGGATCAGTGATGGATAATTATGTCGGATGCAATTCCTCATGTAATAGCTATAATATAGGGTGACATAGAACTAGCTCCAATTCATCAATGTAATGTAGGCATGTATTCCGTAAATAGTCATACGTGCTTATGGAAAAGAACTTGCATGACATCTTTTGTCCTACCCTCCCGTGGCAGCGGGGTCCTAGCGGAAACTAAGGGATATTAAGGCCTCCTTTTAATAGAGAACCGGAACAAAGCATTAGCACATAGTGAATACATGAACTCCTCAAACTACGGTCTTCACCGAGAAGTATCCCGATTATTGTCACTTCGGGGTTGTCGGATCATAACACATAATAGGTGACTATAGACTTGCAAGATAGGATCAAGAACACGCATATATTCATGAAAACATAATAGGTTCAGATCTAAAATCATGGCACTCGGGCCCCAGTGACAAGCATTAAGCATAGCAAAGTCATAGCAACATCAATCTCAGAACATAGTGGATACGGGGGATCAAACCCTAACAAAACTAACTTGATTACATGGTAAATCTCATCCAACCCATCACCGTCCAGCAAGCCTACGATGGAATTACTCACGCACGGCGGTGAGCATCATGAAATTGGTGATGGAGGATGGTTGATGATGACCACGGCGATGAATCCCCCTCTCTGGAGCCCCCCTGAGAGAGATCAGGGCTTGGCGGCGGCTCCGTAACGTAAAACGCGATGAAACTTTCTCTCTGGTTTTTTTTCTCCGCGAGACGGAATATATGGAGTTGGAGTTGAGGTCGGCGGAGCCTAAGGGGGCCCACGAGACAGGGGGGTGCTCCCAGGGGTGTGGGACCCCTGGTCTTGATTCTTTCGCCAGTATTTTTTATATTTTACAAAAAGTGCCTCCATGGATTTTCAGGTCATTCCAAGAACTTTTGTTTCTACACATAAAACAACATCATGGCAGCTTTGCTGAAAACAGCGTCAGTCTGGGTTAGTTTCATTCAAATCATGCAAGTTAGAGTCCAAAACAAGGGCAAAAGTGTTTGGAAAAGTAGATACGTTGGAGACGTATCAACTCCCCCAAGCTTAAACCTTTGCTTGTCCTCAAGAAATTCAGTTGATAAATTGAAAGTGGTAAAGAAATTTTTTTACAAACTCTGTTTGCTCTTGTTGTTGTAAACATGTAAAGCCAGCATTCAGGTTTCAGCAAATATTATGAACTAACCATACTCACAATAACACATCAGTCTCACAATTACTCATATCAATAGCATAATAAGCTAGCGAGCCATAATAATAAAACTCGGATGACAACACTTTCTCAAATCAATAATAACATGATATAACAAAATGATATCTCGCTAGCCCTTTCTGAGACCGCAAAACATAAATGCAGAGCACCTTGAAAGATCAAGGACTGACTAAACATTGTAATTCATGGTAAAAGAGATCCAGTCAAGTCATACCCAATATAAACCAATAGTAATGAATGCAAATGACAGTGTGCTCTCCAGACTCCAGCGGGTGCTTTTTAATAAGAAGGTGATGACTCAACATAAAATTAAATAGATAGGCCCTTCACAGAGGGGAGCAGGGATTTGTAGAGGTGCCAAAGCTCGATTTTAAAATAGAGATTGAATAACATTTTGAGCGGCATACTTTCACTGTCAACGCAACAACTATGAGATGGATGTATCTTCCATACTACATGCATTATAGGCAGTTCCCAAACAGAATGGTAAAAGTTTATACTCCCCCACCACCAACAAGCATCAATCCATGGCTTGCTCGAAACAACGAGTTCCTCCAACTAACAACAGCCCTGGGGGAGTTTTGTTTAATTATATTGATTTGCGTTGATCTTTTTGGATCATGGGACTGGGCATCCCGGTTACCGGCCCTTTCTCGTGAATGAGGAGCGGAGTCCACTCCTCTTGAGAATAACCCACCTAGCATGGAAGATATAGGCAGCCCTAGTTGAAGCATGAGCTGCCCGAGCATGCAAAACAGAATTTCATTTGAAGGTTTGGAGTTTGGCACATACAAATTTACTTGGAACGGCAGGTAAATACTGCATATATGAAGGTATGGTGGACTCATATGGAATAACTTTGGGGTTTAAGGAGTTTGGATGCACAAGCAGTATTCCCGCTTAGTACAAGTGAAGGCTAGCAAAAGACTGGGAAGCGACGAACTGAGAGAGCGACAACAGTCATAAACATGCATTAAAATTAATTCACACCGAGTACAAGCATGAGTAGGATATAATCTATCATGAACATAAATATCATGAAGGCTATGTTGATTTGTTTCAACTACATGCGTGAACATGTGCCAAGTCGAGTCACTCAATTCATTCAAAGGAGGATACCATCCCATCATACCACATCGTAATCATTCTAATAGCATGTTGGCACGCAAGGTAAACCATTATAACTCATAGCTAATCAAGCATGGCACAAGCAACTATAATCTCTAAATGTCATTGCAAATATGTTTACTTCATAATAAGCCGAATCAGGAACGATGAACTCATCATATTTACAAAAACAAGAGAGGTCGAGTTCATACCAGCTTCTCTCATCTCAACCAGTCCATCATATATCGTCATTATTGCCTTTCACTTGCACGACTGAACGATGTGTATAATAATAATAGTGCACGTGCATTGGACTAAGCTGGAATCTGCAAGCATTCAACTTAAGAGAGAAGACAAAGTAATATGGACTCTAAGTTAAATAAACAATCATGCACGTGAGAGCCACTAAACATTTTCAACATGGTCTTCTACTCTCGACCCCCAAAGAAAAGAAAAGAAAAGAAAACTATTTACACGGGAAAGCTCCCCACAAGAAAAAGAAGAACGAGAAATCTTTTTGGGTTTTTCAAATTAATTACTACTACAAGCATGGAAATTAAACTAACTAATTTTTTTGGGTTTTTCTTAAGGTTTATCAAACACACAAGAAGAAAACTAGAAAAATAAATTTAAACTAGCATGGATAATACAATGAAAGAGTATGAGCACCGACGACTAGAATAGTGTGTGAACATGAATGTAAAGTCATTGATAAATACGTACTCCCCCAAGCTTAGGATTTTGGCCTAAGTTAGTCTAATGCCAAGGACCGCTGCTACTCTCCCTGGTGTACTAAGAGGCATAATCAGGATACCACTGGCTGGCTATCTCCGGGTCGCAGTGCAGGTTCCGGGGTAGATTCTTGCCTTGATGAGCGTACACCGCTTCCGGCGTGACAAGAAAATTATCTGCAATCAAATCAAACAACAGAGGCGCAGGCAAAATAATAGTCTCATTGTGTTTCTTATTAAATCTAAGGTTATACAAGAGCATCTTCTCTTTGTTGTCAACTATAAACTCGTGTGCTCCCATGCTCTTGTAATCTAAAATGTAAGGAGGCAATTTTGTCTCCTCTTTCTCATGGTGCCTAATAGGTATCTCAAAATGTCTGGCAAGACGTGAAGCATAGATACCTCCAAAGATGGGGCCTTTTGTACGACTCAGGCTTAGCCGTTTAGCAATGACGACACCCATACTAAAACTATTATCTCCAAACAAGGCATAGTGAAGAATGATAATATCAGGAACATTGAAGTTTCCACTATTTCCATGACCAATCAAGCATCTACTAGCAAATATGGCAAAGTAGCGTAAAACAGGAAAGTGTATGCTAGAGATTTTCGCATCGGAACCCTTCTTTGGAGCCTCTATAGTGATAGTGTTAACAAAGCCATCCACATCTTTACGATGGGGTTCCTCTAATTTTCCCTCAAAGGGTATCCTACATACCGCGCAAAAATTACGTAAAGACATTTCCCTGAATTCATCATATAAATGAAATGATACTGAAGGCGGTGACTTCTTAGGATAATAATAAAAGTTTTGCACGAAAGTATTGATGAGTAAGAGATACTGATCGATCCGGTCGTGGAGGAAATCGGTGAGGCCTGCATTCTCGATCAAAGAATAAAAATCTTCATGAATTCCAGCTTCTTTCATGAAATTATCACATGGCCATTCACAAGGCCGTACTTCCGCTATGCGAGGAAGATTATACTTGACCTTTTCCTTCTCTTTAGCTTGTTTTTCTTGGGAGCCTTGGCTAGAAGAGCCCCTCAAAAGTCTCCTTAACATTTTCTAAAAATTTCTGAAATTTTAGTAACTTCAAAATAAAAGTGAATAAAACTAAACAGGATTGATAGCAACTACTCCTACAAGTGCCTAGGGCCTATATCATGCATTAGAATTACTTGGGACCTCATAAATTTAACATGCAAGCTCAAGAACATGGTCACCTATGCAGCAAAAATTGGCAACGAATAAAGTGCTAGAACAAAAACTAATTGGACCAATGGAGGACTCACATACCAAGCAACAATCTCCCAAAGCAGTTTTGTGAATGGAGCTTCGAGTAAGGAGATCGAAAATCGCAGCAAAATGAGCTAGAACTCGTGCTTGAGCTGGATGGGGATTTTTTTGGGAAGAAGATGGAGTGTGTGGGTGCTGGAATAAGTGGAGGGGGCCACCAGGAGCCCACGAGACAGGGGGGCGCGCCCGGGGAAGGTGGGCGCGCCCTCCACTCTCGTGGCCTGGTGCTTGCCCCTCCTGCAGTGATTTCAGTGCTAAAATCCTCAAATATTCCATAAAAAATCATACTAAATTTGCAGGGCATTTGGAGCACTTTTATTTTCGGGATATTTTTTTGTTGCACGGATATTTCAGAAAACACACAGATAATACTTTTTTGCTTTATTTATTCTAAATAACAGAAAATAAAAAGAGGGTACAGAAGGTTGTGCCTTCTAGTTTCGTCCATCTCGTGATCATCAAAATGAATCCACTAACAAGGTTGATCAAGTCTTGTTAACAAACTCATTCCGAATAACACGAAACCGGAGAAATTTCGAATAACACTAAGTTACCTCAACGGGATATGAACATCCCCATCAATAAGAATATCATACTTTTTCTTGACAGTAGGGAGAGGAAATTCAAAACCTCCAATAATGATTCCAATAGAATTGATGCTATGAACTTGAGATTATTTCCTCGAAAAGTGTACCGTATGCTCATTACCATTAACATGAAAAGTGACATTGCCTTTGTTGCAATCAATAACAGCCCCTGCAGTATTCAAAAAGGGTCTACCTAGGATAATCGACATACTATCGTCCTCCGGAATATGAAGAATAACAAAGTCCGTTAAGATAGTGACATATGCAACCACAACAGGCACATCCTCACAAATACGGACAGGTATAGCAGTTGATTTATCAGCCATTTGCAAAGATATTTCAGTAGGTGTCAACTTATTCAATTTAAGTCTACGATATAAAGAGAGAGGCATAACACTAACACCGGCTCCAAGATCACATAAAGCAGTTCTAACATAATTTCTGTTAATGGAGCATGGTATAGTTGGTACCCCCGGATATCCAAGCTTTAGTATTCCACCCTTAAAAGTGTAATTAGCAAGCATGGTGGAAATTTCAGCTTCCAGTATCTATCTTTTATTTGTAATAATATCCTTAATATATTTAGCATAAGGATTTACTTTAAGCATATCAGTCAAGCGCATACGTAAGAAGATAGGTCTAATCATTTCAGCAAAGCGCTCAAAATCCTCATTATCCTTTGTCTTGGATGATTTAGGAGGAAAGGGCATGGGTTTCTGAACCCATGGTTCTCTTTCTCTACCGTGCTTCCTAGCAACAAAATCTCTCTTATCATAACGTTGATTCTTTGATTGTGGGTTATTAAGATCAACAGCAGGTTCAATCCCTACTTCATTGTTTTTGCTAGGTTGAGCATCAACATGAACATTATCATTAACATTATCACTAGGTTCATGTTCATCACCTGATTGTGTTTCAGCATCAAAGATAGAAATATCATTGGGATTCTCATGTGTGTCTGCAACAGGTTCACTAGAAGCATGCAAAGTCCTATCGTTTTTCTTTTTCTTCTTTTTAGAAGAACTAGGTGCCTCTAAATTATTTCTCTCAGAATCTTGCTCGATTCTCTTAGGGTGGCCTTCAGGATACAAAGGTTCCTGAGTTATTCTACCAGTTCTAGTAGCCACTCTAACAGCAAAGTCATTTTTATTATTTAATTCATCAAGCAAATCATTTTGAGCTTTAAGTACTTGCTCAACTTGAGTAGCAACCATAGAAGCATATTTGCTAACGAGTTTAAGTTCACCTTTAACTCTAGCCATATAATCACTCAAGCGTCCTATCTCGAAAGCATTATTTTAAGTCTCTACCAACATAAGCATTAAAACTTTCTTGTCTAGCCATAAAGTTATGGAATTCATCTAAGCATGGGCTATGAAATTTAGTAGAGGGGACTTCAACTTTATCATATCTATAGAGAGAATTTACCTTTACTACCTGTGTCGGGTTATCAAGACAATGTGTTCTTCAACAGGCGGTATATTAAGACCATGTATTTCTTCAATAGGTGGTAAATTCTTAACATCTTCAGCTTTAATACCTTTTCCTTTCATTGATTTCTTTGCCTCTCGCGTATCTTTAGGACTGAGAAATAAAACGCCTCTCTTCTTCGGAGTGGGTTTAGGAATAGGCTCAGGAGTTGGCTCAATTGGTTCAGGAATTTCCTTAGGAATTGGCTCAGGAAGAGTCCAATTATTTTCATTAGTCAACACTAGTCGCCAACCCGTGCGCCTGCACGGGCTAGGGACTACTCTGCTTCAGAATTATTGTATAAATTAGAAACATGAATCCTTAGTGCTTTAGAGTATATATAAATGAATTGCTGTCAAAAAGGGGGGAAACCACTTCCTCAATTGTACTTTTTGTATGAGTATGTTCTCTTGGGCATCAATCAATGCAGATGTTAATATTTAGAAAAATGATTAACAAACTTTAGTAGAAAAGCGTACTTTCAAGAGACTCAAAAACGTGGTCAATATTCCTATACCAACATCCTATATATGGTGTCATAGGCTTAAAGCATTTTCCTTGATTGGCATTAATTTTCTGAAATAATATGCCATGATCGGTGACAATTATCACGGCGAGATTTGTGAGACAAAGAGTTTTGTTTCATGTAGCAATAACAAAAGAAACAAACAAATTATAAACTTCCATATATTTTTACTTAACCTAAAAATCACAACAGAAAAATATTTCAGATTTATATTATAATTTTTTACTTGACCTAAAAAATATGTAACGATGTGTCGTCCACTGCATTATGCATGTAGACACGACTGCGGCGCTTGCAACACGTTTAACTTCCCCTACTCCAAGTTGAAATCTATTTTTCAAAATCCGGCAAGGAATCTCCTCTTTTAAATGAGGCTTGAGTACTTTTTTTGTACCAGCATGGACTTTTTTTCCCAGAGACTGTGGGACGTGGATACTTTTTTAGTGTGCCCCCTAACTTCTTATTAGTACATTTCTTTGTTTCATTTTCAAGGAGAAATGACACATCATTTTCTTTATTTCATAACTTGAACATGAGCTATTGGGGACTCTTTCTTTAGTAGGTTTGTACGCATGACCTTAATCCTATTTGTTTACGTAGTTTCAAGAAAAGAAAATCTCATATTGATGTACGTCGTGTTTTCTTCCATAAATGAGGCAAGACTCTCCTGTTTTAGCGTGAGGCTTGAGGCCTTTTATTTTATACGGGCATGTATTTTGATTTTGCAGGACTGTGGGAACTGGACACTTTGGGGCCCAGCTTTTTATTTGTACGTCCTTGTTTCCTATTCAAGGAAAGAAATCACAATTCTTTTTTCATTGCTTGAGCGTGGCAGTTGAGGACTCCTTTTTTTATGTGTGGCAGTTGTGTATCCTTCCCTTAATGATGCAAAATTTTCTAATAGATCTTTACCATTAATTTTTAAATCTAATGGCTAAATTAATTCTGCTGATGTGGATTAACGTGGATGCTCGTATGGTGCCTCCAATTAGTAAATATAAGATATTATTCAATAGTAATTCAACTTCGTCGACTGTTCTTTCCCTGAAAACACAACCAGCACAACTATCCAAGTAGTCCTTGGAAGCGTCGGTGAGTCCATTACAAAAGATATCAAGTATTTCATTTTTTGTAAGAGGATGATCAGGCAAAGCATTAAGTAATCGGAAAAGACTCCCCCAAGCTTGTGGGAGACTCTCTTCTTTGATTTGCACAAAATTATATATTTCCCGCAAGGCAGCTTGTTTCTTATGAGCAGGAAAATATTTAGTAGAGAAGTAATAAATCATATCTTGGGGACTACGCACACAACCAGGAGCAAGAGAATTAAACCAAGTCTTAGCATCTCCCTTTAATGAGAACGGAAATATCTTAAGGATATAATAATAGCGAGACTTCTCATCTTTAGTAAACAGGGTGGCTATATCATTCAACTTGGCTAGATGTGCCACAACAGTTTCAGATTCAAGGCCATAAAAAGGATCATATTCAACTAAAGTAATAATCTCAGGATCAACAGAGAATTCATAATCCTTATCAGTAACACATATAGGTGAAGTAGCAACGGCAAGGTCAGGTTTCATTCTAGCATTAAGAGGCTGCTGCTTCCATTTAGCTAATAATTTCTTAAGATCATATCTATCTTTACAAGCAAAGATAGCTCTAGCAGCTTCCTCTTCCATAACATAACCCTCAGGAACAACAGGTAATTCATAATCATTGGGAGAACTTTCATCATCACTATCATCAATAATAGCATCTTCAATAATTTCATTCTCTCTAACGCTAGCAAGTTGTTCATCAAGAAATTCACCTATTGGCAAAGTAGTATCACGCACAGAAGTAGCTTCATCATAAGTATCATGCATAGCAGAAGTGGCATCATTAATAACATGCGACATATCAGAATTCATAGCAGTAGCAGGTTTAGGTGTCGCAAGCTTACTCAAAACAGAAGGAGAATCTAGTGCAGAGCTAGATGGAAGTTCCTTACCTCCCCTCGTAGTTGAGGGCAAAATCTTAGTTCTTTCGTCTTTCAAGTTCCTCATAGTGATCAACAGATATAAATCCCAAGTGACTCAAAGAATATAGCTATGCTCCCCGGCAACGGCGCCAGAAATTAGTCTTGATAACCCACAAGTGTAGGGGATCGCAACAACTTTCCAGGGTAAAGTATTCAACCCAAATTTATTGATTCGACACAAGGGGAGCCAAAGAATATTATTGAGTCTTAGCAGTTGATTTGTCAATTCAACCACACCTGGATAACTTAGTATCTACAGCAAAGTATTTAGTAGCAAAGTAGTATGATAATAAAGGTAACGGTAGCAAAAGTAATATTTTTGGGTTTTGTAGTGATTGTAACAGTAGCAAAGGAAAAGTAAATAAGAGAAACACAAGTTGTGAAAAGCTCGTAGGCATTGGATTAGTGATGGATAATTATGTCGGATGCGATTCCTCATGTAATAGCTATAACATAGGGTGACACAGAACTAGCTGCAATTCATCAATGTAATGTAGGCATGTATTCCGTAAATAGTCATACGTGCTTATGGAAAAGAACTTGCATGACATCTTTTGTCCTACCCTCCCGTGGCAGTGGGGTCCTAGCAGAAACTAAGGAATATTAAGGCCTCCTTTTAATAGAGAACCGGAACAAAGCATTAGCACATAGTGAATCATGAACTCCTCAAACTACGGTCATCACCGAGAAGTATCCCGATTATTGTCACTTCGGGGTTGTCGGATCATAACACATAATAGGTGACTATAGACTTGCAAGATAGGATCAAGAACACACATATATTCATGAAAATATAATAGGTTCATATCTGAAATCATGGCACTGGGGCCCTAGTGACAAGCATTACGCATAGCAAAGTCATAGCAACATCAATCTCAGAACATAGTGGATACTAGGGATCAAACCCTAACAAAACTAACTTGATTACATGGTAAATCTCATCCAACCCATCACCGTCCCAGCGCGCCTTACGATGGAATTACTCACGCATCGGCGGTGAGCATCATGAAATTGGTGATGGAGGATGGTTGATGATGATGACGGCGATTTAATCCCCTCTCCGGAGCCCCGAACGGACTCCAGATCAGCCCTCCCGAGAGAGATTAGGGCTTGGCGGCAGCTCCGTATCGTAAAACGCGATGAAACTTTCTCTATGATTTTTTTCTCCGCGAGACGGAATATATGGAGTTGGAGTTGAGGTCGGCGGAGCCTCAGGGGGCCCATGAGACAGGGCGCGCGCCCAGGGGGGTGGGCGCGCCCCCCACCCTCGTGGACAGGGTGTGGGCCCCCTGTTCTTGATTCTTTCGCCACTATTTTTTATATTTTCCAAAAAGAGCCTCCGTGGATTTTCAGGTCATTCCGAGAACTTTTGTTTTCTACACATAAAACAACATCATGGTAGTTCTGCTGAAAACAGCGTCAGTCCGGATTAGTTTCATTCAAATCATGCAAGTTAGAGTCCAAAACAAGGGCAAAAGTGTTTGGAAAAGTAGATACGTTGGAGACGTATCATTGAGCCGGTCCTTAACATGCTTGAATAGAATAAAATACTTGTAAAATGTTTAACAGCAATATGCGTTAGCCCCCAAGTGTCAAGTTCTCTTGCTTGCAAAGTACTTGGGACTTACTCTCATGAACCGCCACTTAGATAAAATTCTTCGTTAGACATTAGCCCCCAAGTGCCAAGTGTTGTTGCTTGCAAAAGGCTTGGGACTTTAATATTATATGCTTAAAGTCATGATTTTGACTCGGTATTTGTACAGGCCACCAGTCAACTTGAATCAGAAGTATCTGACTTGAAGAACTGCCTCAGCTATTGAATCATAATATATCTCTCCGCGTACCTTTGTTTATAAAACCGTATGGCCAGATTCCCTTGTTTGTCGTCCTCATAAAGGCTTTATAAAGTAGGACAAACACTCCTCAGCTATTGGCCGAGGAGGTGGAAGCCGATGGTCGGTCAACAAAGTTTTGTACAATGCGGATCCGAGCATCAATGATGTAAAGTACTTGGATACAAAGAGTCATTACACATAATTTGTGATTTTACTATGGATATTGATCCTTAATTCGGCCACCCGTGCCCGCATTAAGGCTCGGGGGCTACTGGGCTTCGGGCTTATTATTTAAAACATATCAAAGGGGCATATTGATCCCCTGATCTGGTGTTGCCACCCGACCAGTGTCTCGGGGGCTACTGCATTGCTTGCCCAATGCAGAAAATTTTATGTGCAATATAGTTTCCGAGGAGATTTTTATCCTCAGGTTGGTCGGCCGCACCCAACCTGAGTCTCGAGGACTGATCACGCCGCTTTTAGTGTCCCGAAGTATTCTGCCGAGCTTGGACTTGATCCTCAGGCCGATTTTGCAAACCAACCTGAGTCTCAGCGGCTACTTGGATCAGCGGTCTTACATCATCCTTCAGGTGCATCTCGGGTTTTAGACCGATACACACCTTGAGGGCTACGGGCTATATATCTCGGCAGAGAATAAATTGCAATAATACAAAATATTGACAAAAAATCGGCCCATAGTCGGGGTGGTGCACCACCTCGGAAGCAGTCCGGCATAAAGCTCGGGCGCTCGTGGCTGGCTCCATAGAGGGCATTTCCGGCATTAAGCTCGGCTAAACTCCTTCAAACTTCTTTGAACCAAGGTGATTTACAACACCTCGGATACAGTCCGGCGTTGGAGCTCGGATACATAGTCCAGAGTTGGAGCTCGGATACATAATCCGGCGTTGGAGCTCGGATATGTTCCGGCGTTAAAGCTGGGAAGCGGTCCGGCGTTGGTGCTCGGCTGCAAAAGATACCTCGAATGGAGTCCGGCATTAGAGCTCGGACGCAAGAGGACGCTGCCGCCCGGGAACAACTTCAAACCCGAGGTGTGGCATAAAAATAACGAGGCATTGATAAAGGCCGGAAACTTAAAGGGGCTCCTCGGATACCCAACGTGTAAACCCGTCGAATGCATTTCGGCGATCCTCAAGATCGAAGATAAAGAAGATTCGTTGAACCAATTTTCAAGACCGACGACCGAAGATGAAGAACAGTTCGGAAGAATCGACGAGCGTCCCTAACTTGAAGACTGGTTCAGGGGGCTACTAACGGTGTCCTGGACTAGGGGGTACTCACCACGTCATCTCCCGATCTATTAGATTGGGCCGAGGACCCCCACGGCCGTATACTCATGGGCCAGTCCGGACAGGTGCC
This sequence comes from Aegilops speltoides, assembly GCA_021437245.1. Classification (NCBI taxonomy): domain Eukaryota; kingdom Viridiplantae; phylum Streptophyta; class Magnoliopsida; order Poales; family Poaceae; genus Aegilops; species Aegilops speltoides. The sequence continues at coordinate 571,355,771 of CM038143.1, read as the reverse complement.
GCATACAAGGAAGATTCTACAAGACTTGGTGATCAAGACAAGGACTCCTCCCCCATCGGCGTATTCGGCTAGGACTCTTGTTATCCTAGGCCTCCGGTGCATTATATAAACCGAGGCCAGGCTAGTCAATAAAGATATATACAACAATCATACCATAGGCTAGCTTCTAGGGTTTAGCCTCCTTGATCTCGTGGTAGATCCACTCTTGTACTACCCATATCATCAATATTAATCAAGCAGGACGTAGGGTTTTACCTCCATCAAGGGGGCCCGAACCTGGGTAAAACATCGTGTCCCTTGTCTCCTGTTACCGTTGATCCTAAGACGCACTTCTTTGGGCCCCCTACCCGAGATCCGCCGGTTTTGACACCGACAACGAGGATGCGGGATAGGCATCGTCCACGTCGAGGCGGGAAAAATTGCTTTAACTAAAAAATCACCTAATTAGTACCTAGTTCTTACTAACTAAATAGAAGAAGGTCAAATTTTACTCGTTTTATTATGCATTTCCCTAGTGTTTATTCATCATCTAAGAAAACATCACCTAAGAAAAAATCCCAGCCGCATCTGTATCCAATTCATTTCCACCCATAGACGAACCCTAACTATTTGATGCAACTAAAATTTGAAGAACCCTATCTAGGCAGAGGTAGGGGAGGGAGGGGAGGAGCAGCGTGCTCACCTCGACCGGTGCTCGCGGCGAGAGAGAGGGCAAAGGCGCCGAGGTCGGGCTTGGGTCGGCGTCCGGGCAGCGCGTTGAGGTCGGGCGGCGTTGAGGTCGGGGCGGCGTCCCGAGGCGGCGTGAGGTCGGGACGGGCGGCGTTGAATCCGGGGTCGGGCGGCGAGAGGGTGTCGGAGGCGTCGGCGACGACGACGGCGACGGCGGCGGCGAGAGCGGAGGAGTTCGATTTGGGGGAAGTGGTCGTGGGGAAGGACGAACGTGGTGGTTAAGTCAGAAGTAGCAGTAGCGCGTTCCTGAAAGCGCGCTGCTGCTACATTAGCTACAACGCGTTCTTGCATACTCGCTACTGCTACAACTTTCTCCTTTTTCCCTTTTTCATTTATTTTTCTTCACATTTTATTTTTTTCCTTTCACCTTCTTCTAATTCTTTCATTTTCAATTACCTTTCTATTTGCTTTTCATTTAATTTTATATCCTTTAGTAGTAGCGAGTTTAGAGCAAAACGTGCTGCTACAAAGAAAGTAGCAGTAGCGCGGTTCGGTATAGATCGCTACTACTATGTGTACCATATCGGCTAAGCCGTGAGAATTTTAGTAGTAATCAGCGAGACGCGCTACTGCTATGACATTATCTGCAGCGCGGTTTCGGCAGGCGCGCTGCTGCTATTTAGCACCAGCGTGCTTCTTTGACCCACGCTACTGCTAAAGTTCTGTGTATAAGGTTTTCCCTAGTAGTGCAGAACCGGGACCCATGGGGGCATTGGACCCGGTTCGTGAGCCCCGGGGGCCGGCCGGGCCACGTGGGCCATTGGTCCCGTTCGTCTGGACCTTTTGGTCCCGGTTGGTGGGACAAACCGGGACCAATGTGCCTCGCTCCTAGCCCACCACCATTGGTCCAGGTTCACGGCCTGAACTGGGACCAAAGGTTGCCCTTTAGTCCCGGTTCTTGCCACGAACTGTGACCAATTAATTGCCTATATATACCCCTCGCCCGCGAGCAGAGCACTCCCACTACTCTGTTTTTCGTGGCTGGCGAGTAGAGAGCTTTGTGGTGCTCTAGCTCACCTCCTATGCACACGAGGTGTTCGATGGAATGCCCGAGCCACACTACTTAAGCTTCCTCCTCTCCAAGCTCGACCTCCAAGCTCCATTTTCCTTAATATTTGTCTAGGTTTAGCGATCTGTCACGTCCTGTCCCCGTCTTCACCTCCGTCGATCACCCTCGCCGATCTCGTCGCCGGCACCACCATGGTGAGCCTCTTGTTCGTATCTTCTTTCTGGAAGGAATTTTTTTTCTTACTTGTATGTTTATATAGATACTTGTATAATTTTCTTACATTTATTATTGCATCTTAGATAGTGCGATGGTTTTGGTATCCGCCCCCGTCGGCCCTCGGCCTGTCTATGATTCGGATGTGGTATATATTATCTTTTCATAACTATTGGTTCATTTATTGTTTATGACAATTATGCCGACCAACGTGACATAGATTTTATTTATCTTGGAGGTTGTTGAACCGGAAATTCCAACCGACCCTATTGTCGAGAGGTTAAATTTAGTTGCAGAAGAAAACAATTTCTTGAAGGAAAAAATTAGAAAAATTTAGGAGGAGAAGATGATATTGGAGTTGCATGTTGCGGATGTCGTCGATGATCACAACATCAAGATGGATGCAATGCGCTTGAAGATTAGAAAGATTAGAAAATATGACATTCATACCAAGGCTTGGTATCATTATGCCATTGGATCAGTTGTTACATTGGTTGCGATTATGATCGCATTTGTTTTCGCATTGAAATGTTTTACATAGTTTCAATGCATGGTTTAATTAATTTAGATGCTCTGTAGAGCTTTATGTTGTTAGATGAGAACTATGTATGTACTTTGGTTTTAATGTGATGATGAACTTCTATTAATTTGTTCACTTAATTATCTATTCATGATGTTCTGTAATGATTTTTGACACACTTAATTACATATAATGCACACAGATGAACCGGCAATGGATGTACGGTTCAAGACACACCTCCGAGTACATTAAGGGCGTGCATGATTTTCTCGAAGTGGCTGAGGCAAACAAGCAGAATGGTTTTATGTGTTGTCCATGGCCTATATGTGGGAATACGAAGTCTTACTCTGACCGGAAAATCCTTCACACCCACCTGCTTTACAAGGGTTTCATGCCACACTATAATGTTTGGACGAGGCACGAAGAAATAGGAGTTATGATGAAAGAAGGCGAAGAAGAAGAGTACGATGACAACTATGTGCCCCCTGAATATGGTGATGCTAATGAACATCAAGAGGAACCAGACGATGTGCACGATGATGCTGCAACGGACGAAGCTGCGGAAGATCAAGAGGAACCAGACGATTTGCCCGATGATGATGATCTCCGCCGGGTCATTGTCGATGCAAGGACGCAATGCGAAAGTCAAAAGGAGAAGCTGAAGTTCGATCGCATGTTAGAGGACCACAACATAGGGTTGTACCCCAATTGCGAAGATGGCAACACAAAGCTCGGTACCGTACTGGAATTGCTGCAGTGGAAGGCAGATAATGCTGCCTGACAAAGGATTCGAGAAGCTACTGAAAATATTGAAGAAGAAGCTTCCAAAGGATAATGAATTGCCGGCCAGTACATACGCAACAAAGAAGGTCGTATGCACTCTAGGATTGGAGGTGCAGAAGATACATGCATGCCCTAATGACTGCATCCTCTACCACGGTGTGTACAAGGATCTGAACGCATGCCCGGTATACGGTGCATTACGGTATAAGATCAGACAAGATGACCCTAGTGATGTTGACGGCGAGCCCCCCAGGAAGAGGGTTCCTGCGAAGGTGATGTGGTGGCACAGTGAGGACCGTAAGAAAGACGGGAAGTTGAGAGCACCTGCTGACGGGTCGCAGTGGAGAAAAATCGAGAGAAAGTACTGGGATGAGTTTGCAAGTGACCCAAGGAACGTATGGTTTGCTTTAAGCGCGGATGGCATTAATCCTTTCGGGGAGCAGAGCAGCAATCACAACACCTGGCCCGTGACTCTATGTATGTATAACCTTCCTCCTTGGATGTGCATGAAGCGGAAGTTCATTATGATGCCAGTTCTCATCCAAGGCCCTAAGCAACCCAGCAACGACATTGATGTGTACCTAAGGCCATTATTGAAGAACTTTTCCAGCTGTGGAATGGAAACGGTGTATGTCGGTGTCAAAACTGGCGGATCTCGGGTAGGGGGTCCCGAACTGTGCGTCTAGGCGGATGGTAACAGGAGACAAGGGACACGATGTTTTTACCTAGGTTCGGGCCCTCTCGATGGAGGTAAAACCCTACTCCTGCTTGATTGATATTGATGATATGGGTAGTACAAGAGTGGATCTACCACGAGATCAAGGAGGCTAAACCCTAGAAGCTAGCCTATGGTATGATTGTTGTAAGGGTTGTGTTGTCCTACGGACTAAAACCCTCCGGTTTATATAGACACCGGAGAGGGCTAGGGTTACACAGAGTCGGTTACAATGGTAGGAGATCTACATATCCGTATCGCCAAGCTTGCCTTCCACGCCAAGGAAAGTCCCATCCGGACACGGGACGAAGTCTTCAATCTTGTATCTTCATAGTCTTGGAGTCCGGCTGACCATGATAGTCCGGCTGTCCGGACACCCCCTAGTCCAGGACTCCCTCAGTGTACGTACGTGGGATGAGCACAAACAGGAGGAATTTGACCTAAAGGCGTTGCTGTTCGTGACCATCAACGATTGGCCCGCTCTCAGTAACCTTTCATGACAGACAGAGAAGGGATACCACGCATGCACGCACTGTTTACTTGACACCAATAGTATATACCTTGGAAGCTGCAGGAAGAATGTGTACCTAGGCCATCGTCGATTTCTTCTGACCAACCATCAATGTCGAAAGAAAGGCAAGCATTTCAAAGGCGAGGCAGATCACCGGAAGAAGCCCGCCATGCGTACCAGTGATCACGTACTTGCTATGGTCAATGATTTACACGTAATCTTTGGAAAGGGTCCCGGCGTACTAGCAGTTCCGAGTGACGCTGGGGGACATGCACCCATGTGGAAGAAGAAATCTATATTTTGGGACCTACCCTACTGGAAAGACCTAGAGGTCCGCTCTTCGATCGACGTGATGCACGTGACGAAGAACCTTTGCGTGAACCTGCTAGGCTTCTTGGGCGTGTATGGGAAGACAAAAGATACAGCTGAGGCGCGGGAGGACCTGCAACATTTGCACGAAAAAGACGGCATGCCTCCAAAGGAGTATGAAGGTCCTGCCAGCTATGGTCTTACCAAAGAAGAGAAGGAAATCTTCTTTGAATGCCTGCTTAGTATGAAGGTCCCGGCTGGCTTCTCGTCGTATATAAAAGGAATAATAAATATAGCGGAGAAAAAGTTTCGGAACCTAAAGTCTCCTGACTGCCACGTGATTATGACGCAACTGCTTCCGGTTGCATTGAGGGGGCTTCTACCGGAAAACATCCGATTTGCTATTGTGAAGCTGTGTGCATTCCTCAATGCAATCTCTCAGAAGGTGATCGATCCAGAAATCATACCAAGGCTAAGGAGTGATGTGGTGCAATGTCTTGTCAGTTTCGAGCTGGTGTTCCCACCATCCTTCTTCAATATCATGACGCACGCCCTAGTTCATCTAGTTGACGAGATTGTCATTCGGGCCCCGATTTCTACACAATATGTACCCTTTGAGAGGTTCATGGAGTCCTAAAGAAATATGTCCGTAACCGTGCTAGGCCAGAAGGAAGCATCTCCATGGGCCATCAAACAGAGGATGTCATCTGGTTTTGTGTTGACTTCATTCCTAGCCTTAAGAAGATAGGTCTCCCTAAATCGCGGTATGAGGGGAGACTGACTAGAAAAGGCACGCTTCGAAGGGACTCAATAATATGCAGGGACGGATATTCTTGGTCTCAAGCACACTACACAGCTTCTCTGAACTCTACCTTGGTGACCCGTATGTCGATGAACACAAGAACGATCTGCGCTTCAAACACCCGAGCAAAGTCGACGATCGGATTACATGTGAACACATCAGGACTTTCAGCAGTTGGTTGGAAACACGTCTCAGAGGTGACAACACTATTTGTGATGAGCTGTACTTGTTGTCCAGGGGACCATCTTTGACTGTATTGATTTCGAAAGGATATGAGATAAATGGGAATACATTTTACACGATTGACCAAGATAAAAAGAGCACCAACCAAAACAGCGGTGTCCGCTTTGATGCAACAACCGAGAGGGGAAAGTACACATATTATGGTTACATAGTGGACATATGGGAACTTGACTACGGACATGATTTTAAGGTCCCTTTGTTTAAGTGCAAATGGGTCAATCTGTCGAGGCGGGTGCAGTAGACCCACAAAGACGGAATGACAACAGTGGATCTGAAAAATCTTGGGTACACTGACGAACCGTTCGTCCTAGCCAATGATGTGGAACAGGTTATCTACGTGAAGGACATGTCTACCAGACCGAGAAAAAGAAAAGATAAGGAAGCGAATACATCATACGATGAGCCAAAGCGCCACATAGTTCTTTCAAGAAAAAGGGACATCGTGGGAGTGGAGGGCAAGACAGACATGTCTGAAGATTATGAAAAGTTTCATGAAATTCCTCCCTTCAAAGTCAAGGTTGACCCCAGCATCCTGATAAACGATGAAGATTATCCATGGTTACGGCGCAATAAGCAAATGACACAAGCGAAGAAAAAGTGAAGACTTTCTCCCACAACTATTATGATGATACCATGCCAACTTTGTAACAGACGAGTATGATACCATTGTTCGTTTTGTACATGCACATGCTATGTGGGTGAATTTATGATACCATGCCAACTTTCTACTTTTTCAGAGTTCATTTGAAATGCTTTAATGTCTTATGGTTCGGCCCTCCTAATACCATTAATCCCGTTTCGCTCCTTGTCAACTATGTTCTCACCAAGAACACTCTATAGGCGCATCTATGTTCATTATTTTAGTAAACTTAATCACAAACTTGTGATTCACACAAATTTCAAAGAATTCAAATTTTAACTATTCAAATTTGAAAACTAATGGCACTAATAGAAAGTTTATAATTTTGCTGACCTAAAATAAAAAAGATTTAAAAATAAAGCAAAAAACAAAAGAAAATAAATAATGCATAAAACAAAATAAAAATAGCAACAATAAGTATTTTATTGTAAGTAGAAACAAAATAAAATAAATAAAGCAACAAAGAAAACAAAAAAAAAAAAAAGCGTTTTCAAATTTGAAAACTAATGGCACTAAGAGAAAGTTTATAATTTTTCTAAAACTAAAAGAAAAAGAATTAAAAAAGTAAAGCAAAAAACAAAATAAAATAAATAATGCAGAAAACAAAACAAAAAACTGGAAAATAATTAAAAATAACAACAATAAATATTTTGTTGTAAGTAGAAACAAAATAAAATAAATAAAGCAAGAAAGAAAACAAAAAAACAAAAAAAGTGTTTGAAATTTGAATACTAATGGCACTAACAGAAATTTTATAATTTTCCTAAAACTAAAAGCAAAAAGAATTAAAAAATAAAGCAAAAAACAAAAGAAAATAAATAATGCAGAAAACAAAACAAAAAAATGGAAAAGAAATAAAAATAGCAACAATAAGTAAAGAAAACAAAAAAACAAAAAAAGCCTCCTACTGGGCCCCCACGGCCTGAATACGACTAGAAACCCTACCATGGGCCAGGATTCAGGCTTGCAGAAGGCCCAGCAGGCCCCCTGGCAAAGCAGTGTCAGATTAGGCCCATTGGCCTGCACTTCAGAGGAGTTCGAGTGGGAAGAGGCAGCGGTGCGTATAAACAGGCGCGTGGCGCTCTCAACTAGTGAGGTGGGACTAAACTCCCACCACCACGCCGTTGTGGAAGGCCATTGGTCCCGGTTGGTGCCATGAACCGGGACCAATGCAACCCTTTGGTCCCGGCTCGTGGCACCAACCGGGACCAGTGTCCCCCCTTTAGTCCCGGTTGGTGCCACCAACCGGGACTAAAGGCTGCCGCTTCCCGCCCTTTGGGCTGCTGAAAAGAGGCCTTTGGTCTCGGTTGGTGGCACCAACCGGGACTAAAGGGGGCACTAGTCCCGGTTGGTTTCATGATCCGGGACCAATGCTCTTGCTATATATACAACACTTAGGAAAATTTGACGAACACATCGCCAGTTGCCCCTCGGCCCGCCCGACGACGCCGAGCTCATCGACGCCGCCAGGCTGCCCAGATCGACGCCGATGCCGCCCCGACGCCGCCCGCTGCCCAGACGCCGTCACAGACCGCCCAGACGCCATCCGCGCGCCCACATCGCCATATGCCCGTCGCCACCAGCGCTGCCCGACGCCGCCCGCCGACCGCCCGACGCCGTTGTTATCGTCATCGCCGCGCCGCCGTTGCCGTTGCCGCTTCGAAGCGCCGCGCCGGTCGCGCCCCCCCACGACGCCCCCCCGTACCGCGTCGTCGTAAATGCCGCCACGGCCCTACCCTCCCGTCGTTGTCGTCGCCGCACGCCGCTGCCGCCGCCGCCGTCGCCACGCCCGATCGCCCGTTGTGAGCCGCCGCCGTCGAGGCTCTGTGTTCAGTGCTTTTTTTCATACATACATGTGTATTTTTTGTTCATTGCATTTTTTCATATATATAATTAATGTATATATGTATGTGGTAGCTATATGATGAATGGATGTGGCTATGTATGTATGAATATAATGTTCATAGCATTTTTTTGTTTATATATGTTTTTTCATATATGTATTAATTTTTTATTTAGGTTGTTAGTAGATATCGATTTTAGGTTAGTGCATTTTAATTAGGTTAGTGTAGAGGAAAAAGTAAAATAAGGAAAAGGAAGAAAAGAGGAAGAAGGCAGAAGGAACACTAGTAGAAAACAACCCATTAGTCCCGGTTCGTAAGGGCCTTTAGTCCCGGTTCATGAACCGGGACTCATGGGTCGTTACTAATGCCACCAGACATTAGTCCCGGTTCAAAGACGAACCGGGACCAATGTGACTCCACGTGGCGATGTGCACCGAGCGCAGTCGGAGGTCTTTGGTCCCGGTTGGCGGCTCCAACCGACCAAAAGTCTTTTTTAAGAAAGTGGCTGCTTTAGGGTTTTGTGGTTTATTTTAGGTTGTTATTTATAGCTAGCTAATAGAGAGAAGTGTCCTCTCTTATCTTCGTCCTTGGTTTATCAACGCTGCTGCTATATGTTCATTGCACCCAGAGATATATGACATGGCTCATGCATGCTTTGCATCATACATCATCATATATATGTATATAATAAAGTCCTACTAATCATGCATCATCATACTACTTCTACTCGTTATTAATAATAAGTCATACGATCATCATCCTCGTATATAGTCATCGAACCCAACCCTACATATATAATTGTTCTTAGCACATGATCATCGATTACCGGTATAGGACCTAAAACACCCTTAAGGTAAAATAGCATAAAACAATATAGACCCTGACTCTCCATTATGAAGAATGGCGATCATCCTGTCTCCAATTCTTGCCTTTAGCTGCTTATTGCTTCCAAGAAGCTCCTTACGACTGTCCATACATTTTTCCATTCTTTGATTGTTATGTCTCCACTTCTTTTAGAAACCCGATATGGACAGTTGAGATTCAGAGGACGACCTGGTAGTATGTTCAAAACATGAAGGCTACCACGCGTATACATCAGATGAGGGACACACTCATTCGGGATTATCTGTTGAAAAACATAGTAATAACTTCGTAGTTAGCAATGATGTACTAGTTTAGAAGTGTGCAAAAGATGCACGGATGTTGTAATAGTAAAAATAATCGTACCAAGGTATCTCCATGGTAGTTACCGTAGTTCAACACGTGCACTAGTGGCACGTATTGACCATAATGTTGAGGAGTTTGATTGTAGATATTGTAATTCTCAAGATCTCTACAAAATCCGACTAGATGTCGCTTTCTCCCGATAAGTTAATTCGCAGCGCTCGTGTAGTATGTTCTGTCTACCATCTTCCGCACATTCTTTGAAGAATGAAAATAAGCTGTCAATGGAGATAAGTTGTCAACTATATATTTTGAAATAAACAATATAAATTACTTAATAACTATGTTTAGCTCACATGAGGGAAGAACTGGAGGTGTATGCACAAAGACCCAAATCGTAGGTGTCTCTTGCTCGATTGTAGGATCACCAAGATCCATGGTGATAATCATACCCTCATCAAGACCATACATCTTGCAAAATGCATCCCAATTTTTGCAACCAAAATGGGTTACACTCTGAGCATTGTACAGCTTTACTTGAAAATCCACATCATGTTCGGTACTTAGGACAATTTTTTTTTGTTTCGAAATTTTCATGGTCTTCAAAATCCATCCTCTCCAAGACATAGTGTCTTGCAAAGCATGGGATAAGCTAGTTGAATTGAAAAAGATGAAAATTACACGTTAAAATATTTGAAGTCGTGCTTAATTACGAAAAAAACTATTGTCGCTGCTATGCATCGTATGAACATCGCAAGTCTCCTCGAGCTTAATGCTGAAGCGCCGATCTTCCTCCAGCTCAATGAATCATCGCACATACCTCGGTCATCGTGGCACCAATCGCACTCCCGGCGATTTTCGTGCGCCGATGAGGATGACATTTCGCCTCGTTCATAATTCAAATATTAAACTAGATCATTATTATAAATCACAGGTTGACTATAGATGATCGATGTACGTCACGGGTTGAATATTATACCAAATTGTCTAGCACACGGAATGAAGGAGAACTTATCCAATATGAGCATTCAATAAGCAAAACCAAATCACATAATAAAGTATAGTATTCAAATTAGCATGCATTCAATAATTATAAGCAAAACTACATCATCTCTTGGTGTCCGTACATCATCGAATATTATCACTAATAAAACTAGAACCGTAGTGCCCGACGGTATCGACGCTGGCGGTGGACACCCAAAGATAAGGAACCATCACAGATCATAGCTCGGTGAGATCCTCGAAGAACATGCCGGTATTGTCGAACCTCCTCCAATGCAACCATGTAGCGACGGACGTGCTCGTCCTCCTCGCCGACACGATGACGTACCACCTCCGCGGTGTCCGGATGCCTCACCACCGCCATCGCCCACGCGACCGCCACCAAACAAGGATCGGGTCAACAACGGGCTGCCTCCTCACCAACCTACTACGTCCCCGAAAGGTAGCACCTCCCAATACCAACCCGGTGGAGCCCAGTCCGAACATGACCCTGATCAAGCAGGCCTCCATCGCCGACTCGACGACACGAGGATGCGGGATAGGCATCGCCGACGCCGACGCTGAACTACTTCTATATATAGTTAAATAAAAGTAGTCTTATTAATTAAAACTATCTAGCTCAACTACTAAACACTTACTATAAATAAATAAGTAGTACTTACTAAAAACAAACTACTTCATATATAAACTACTTCTTCTTTTTTCCTTTTTCTAAATTACTACACATCTAATCCTACATAAAGATCTAAATTACTACACATCTATTTACAGAAAAAAATCTAACATAAAAAACTAACATAAAAAATCTAACATAAAACATCTAACATAAAAACTTACATAAAAAATCTTACATAATATGAACAAATTTTACAGAAAAAAACTAACATAAAAAATCTAACATAAAAAATCTTTTTACAGAAAAAAACTAACATAATATAATACATATCTAAATTACTACACATCTAATCCTACAAAAAGATCTAAATTACACAATATCAACAAATTTTACAGAAAAAAATCTAACATAAAGAAACTAACATAAAAAATCTTACATAATATGAACAAATCTTTTTACAGAAAAAAATCTAACATAAAAACTAACAAATTAATTACACAATCTACATTAACTACATATCTAAATTACACAATCTAATCTAACAAAAATATCTATGAACTACAAAAAATCTAAAAAAAATCTAACCTAAAAACTAACATAAAAAATCTAACATAAAACATCTAACATAAAAACTAACTAAAAAATCTTTTTACAGAAAAAATCTAACATAAAGAAACTAACATAAAAAAACTAACATAAAAAATCTAACATAAAACCTTACATAAAAAATCTTACATAATATGAACAAATTTTACAGAAAAAAAACTAACATAATATAATACATATCTAAATTACTACACATCTAATCCTACAAAAAGATCTAAATTACACAATATGAACAAATTTTACAGAAAAAAATCTAACATAAAGAAACTAACATAAAAAAATCTAACATAAAAAATCTTACATAATATGAACAAATCTTTTTACAGAAAAAAATCTAACATAAAAAACTAACAAATTAATTACACAATCTACATTAACTACATATCTAAATTACACAATCTAATCTAACAAAAATATCTATGAACTACAAAAAAATCTAAAACAAATCTAAGAAAAATTAAAAAAAGAGGCGACCTGCCGGCGACGGCGACGGCGAGTCTTGGCGCTGGGCGGCGACGGCGTCGAGGCGGCGCGGCAGGGCGGCTGCAGCGCTGGGCGGGCGGGCGGCGACGGCGTCGGGCGGTCGGGTCGGGCGGGCGGCGACGTCTGGCGTCGGGCGGCCGGCCGACGGCGACAATGAGGGCAGGGCAGGCGGCGGCGACGACGCAGGGCAGGGCAAGCGGCGGCGGCGTCAGGCGGGCGGCGACGGTGTCGGGCGGCGAGGGATGCACGGCGTCGTGAGAGGAGCAGGAGAGATCGAAGTGGGGGATGCGGTTCTGAAATTTTCCTAAGTGCTACTTATATAGCAAAGGCTTTTGTCCCGGTTTGTGCCACAAACGGGATATCTCCTCTTTGTCGGTTTGTGCCACCAACCGGGACCAAAGACCTCTTTTCAGCAGCCCAAAGGGCGGGAAACGAAGACCTTTGGTCCCGGTTGGTGGCACAAACCGGGACAAAAGAGGGGCATTGGTCCCGGTTGCAGCCACGAACCGGGACAAAAGAGGGGCATTGGTCCCGGTTGGAGCCACCAACCGGGACCAATGGACTCTGCAGCTGTTTTTTTGTTGATTCTTCCAGCAGCTTTCGTTTTAGTCCCACCTCGCCAAGCGAGAGGCACTTTCGCAGCTGTTTATAAGCCCCGAGTGCAGATACAATGACGAAGAGGCTCAATGCTCCTGACGTTGGTCGGCTTCAACCCTTGCGGGATACGGTAGACCGCATGAGCTATGTGCGGTCAGATTGACACTATCCCGAAAGGGTTGAAGCGATTAACGAGCATTGCGTCTCTTTTTATTTGTAATGACTTATTATAACTCGAAAAAAATAATATAGCAGAAAAAGAAAAACTATATAAAAACTACTCAGAAATGAATAGAAGCAAAAAATAGTTGTGATTAACTATAGTAAAAAGGAGCATATATGCTTATTTTTAATGGCTTATTACAACACGAAATAAAAAGAAAAAATAAATATAGCAGAAAAAGAAAAACTATATAAAAACTACTCAGAAATGAATAGAAGCAAAAAATAGTTGTGATTAACTACACTAAAAAGGAGCATATATGCTTATTTTTAATGGCTTATTACAACACGAAATAAAAAGAAAAAATAAATATAGCAGAAAAAGAAAAAACTATATAAAAACTACTCAGAAATGAATAGAAGCAAAAAATAGTTGTGATTAACTATTCTAAAAAGGAGCATATATGCTTATTTTTAATGGCTTATTACAACACAGAAATAAAAAGAAAAAATAAATATAGCAGAAAAGAAAAAACTATATAAAAACTACTCAGAAATGAATAGAAGCAAAAAATAGTTGTGATTAACTATACTAAAAAGGAGCATATATGCTTATTTTTAATGGCTTATTACAACACAGAAATAAAAAGAAAAAAATAAATATAGCAGAAAAGAAAAAACTATATAAAAACTACTCGAAAATGAATAGACGCAAAAAATAGTTGTGATTAACTATACTGAAAAAGGAGCATATATGCTTATTTTTAATGGCTTATTACAACTCAGAAATAAAAAGAAAAAATAAATATAGCAGAAAAGAAAAAAAACTACTAAGAAATGAGACAGATAAACATAGAGGTAATCCAACTTAAATTCATAACGAATTTCAAGAGAAATCCGTATGAATTTATGCTAAATTACCTATATAAGCGCATCTATTTTCATTATCGGAGGAGCTCAATAAAGTAGAGAGGGAGGGGCTTATAAACCAGTCTCGTTCCCCTTCGGTTGGCGAGGTGGGACTAAACTCTGGTCGCAACGGGCACCAACCATTTAGTCCCGGTTGACGGCTCGAACCGGGACTAATGGGAGCCCATTGGTCCCGGTTCAAGCCACCAACCGGGACTAGTGGGTTTGGGCCAGGAGCGAGGACCATTGGTCCCGGTTCGTCCCACAAACCGGGACCAATAGGTCCAGATGAACCGGGACCAATGGCCCACGTGGCCCGGCCGGCACCCGGGGCTCACGAACCGGGTCCGATGCCCCCATTGGTCCCGGTTCTGGATTGAACCGGGACTAATGGGCCGGACCGGCCTGGACCATTGGCCCCTTTTCTACTAGTGGAAGAAGAAGAAAAAGAAGGAGAGGAAAAAGGAAAATAAGAAGAGGAAGAAAGGAGAAGAAGAGAGGAAGAAGAGGAGAAATAGATAATAAGAAGGGAAAAAGGAAGAAAAAGAAGAGGAGAAGAAGAAAGGAATAGAGGAGAAGAAGAATTTTCTATTTTTTCTTCTTTCCTCTATTCCTTTCTTCTTCTCCTTCTTTTTCTTCTTTTTTCCTCTTATTTATTTCTCCTCTTCCTCCTCTCCTCTTCTTCTCCTTTCTTCCTCTTCTTATTTTCCTTTTTCCTCTCCTTCTTTTTCTTCTTCTTCGATATCCTTCTTCCTTCTTCCCCTTTTCTTCCTTTTCCTTATTTTACTTTCTCGAGGGAGAAGAAGAAAAAGAAGAGGAGAAGAAGAAGAAAGGAATAGAGGAGAAAGAAGAAACTTCAACACAAGGCGGGGGGGGGGTACCGATACCCCCTCCCCGATAACATTATTTTCCCTTGTATATGTATGTCGCGTCGTTGTCGATATAACCCTCTCCCGGATAACTTCGACATGAGGGGCGGTCGATATATATACCCTCTCTCTACCGTGATAACTTATACCACGACAGCACCCTCCTTGGCCCTCTCGCTCGACCAAAACTCTCGAGGACACCCAAACCCTAGAGAGAAAACGATGTTGGTCTCCTACCCCCTCCCGCCGCGCCCCTACCCGACAAATTAACTCTCTTGAGGCCATCCAAATTTACCAACTTAAAAGAGCGCGTTGTCGTCGAGGCCACCCCAAACCCTTGAAGCGTTGTGTCGACGCCACCCCAAACCCTAGAGAAGTAGTGTCGAGGCCACTAACATGATTCCTTATTGTGATTAGCTAGCTAGTTCTACGTTTGCCACTAATATATAT
This sequence comes from Aegilops speltoides, assembly GCA_021437245.1. Lineage (NCBI taxonomy): Eukaryota > Viridiplantae > Streptophyta > Magnoliopsida > Poales > Poaceae > Aegilops > Aegilops speltoides. The sequence goes on along the minus strand of CM038143.1, from coordinate 571,340,595 downwards.
CCATCTGTACCATGTTTGAATAATAATTGACATGTTGTAAATATTTGCAGAAACTATGGAGCACTCACGAGACGAAGCAACAGAAGCGATGTTGGGGGACATAATCGCACAAGGAAGTGATGAAGTTGCGTCATTTCTCAACGACACCGATGGTCAGGAAGGACTGGGTGAAGAAGAGGGCTATGCTCATGATGGCTTCGGCCCATTAATGCTGGTACAAGAAGAGGGCTATGTTCATGATGGCTCCGGTGACACAATGGAGGTACAACAAGGAGACCGTGCTGACTGCTCCGGTGACCGAACCGAGACCGGCCAGGTATATATATATTAGTTAAGCCCGTGCTGACTAGTTAATTGATGCATCCATTGTTTTTGTATATGTACACACATTAATTACTCTCGTCTTTCTTCCTTTTAATTTCTAGCCCTCCGGATCGAGCACAACTTTGATAAGGAGACGAGGCCCGAAGAAAAAGTTGAGCTCGGATGAAAGGTTTGAGATCAGAGAAATCGCGCCCGACGGCGAACCGGTTGAACCCATCCGGACAAAGAACGCATTTTCTGCTCAGTGCGGGGTTCTTGTTGAGGACAAGATCTCGATCAGCATCCAGGAATGGTATAAGCCTAAGGAGGAAGACCCTGAAGTGTCTTATGTCAATGATATGCAGAAAGAAGATCTTTGGACTCAGCTGAAGGCAAATTTGACCCTACCGCCAGAGGAGGATCCAGAGAAGCCAGTTAAAGAGAAATTAATCAAGTCTTGTGCTCTTAAGAAGATGGCAACCCTATTCAGGAGGTGGAGGAAAGAGCTGAACAAGTTTGTCGACAAAGAAGAGACACCAGAATTCATCGGCAAATATGAGAAGATCAAAGATCACTGGCCCGCATTTGTGGCCCACAAGACATCGGAAAAGAGTAAGAAGATGTCAGCGACAAACAAGCAAAATGATGCGAAGAAGAAGCTTCACCATCGCACGGGGTCAGGTGGCTACCTCAAAGCCCGGCCTAAGTGGTCCAAGGCTAAGAATGATCTGCTTGAAAAAAGGATCGAACCAGAGACAATGAACTGGCCAGACTGTTGCCGGACTTGGTTCTTCGGGGCTGGCGAAACCTTGGACCCTGTATCAGGGAAGTGCCGTTGGACGGCCGAGCAACTAAAAATACCTGTCAAGAACCTTCGGCACTATATCAATGCAACGCAGCGAGGGACGTTTGTTCCAGACTGGGAGAAGGACGAGCTCACAATGGCCCTCGGGAATCCTAAGCACCCTGGACGGACACGAGGCACGCCAGGCTCCATTACGTGGAAGGTTGGTTTTTCGAACGCAGGGGGTTACAAAACCCACGAGAGGAGGAAGAAACTAGAGCAGGGCCAAGTGCAGGCGCTGCACGAAAGGGTAATGGGGCTAGAGGAACGAGAAGAGGAATGAGAAGCAGCAGATCGTAGCAAACGACATGCCGAAGCTTCCCCCGAAGCTACCCCGCCATCTCAGCGGAGAAGCAGCGTGGCTTCCACCAAGCTGCTTCAGCCGGAGCATGTCTTGATGGCTCCTGCAAGCTATCCCGTGGATGCTATCACGGAGACTCAAAATTGCCACATTATGACGCGATGGATGAATTTGAAGGTCAAGGCGGCTGTTGGCTCTGTTTATCCTCCTAGATCCGGTGCAACTTATCACTGCCGGCCGATTCCAGAAGGATATGCTAGGGTGATGGTGGAAGAAATAACGGAGCGATTTGAGGACCTCCAGCTTGACCATCCTACCGGTGAAGGGGAGACTAGGCTGGGTTCTGCTCTGAAGACTCCATGACTATGGCGGAAGGAGCTCATCAACCTTCTGAACTGGACGCCTCCGCCTCTTCCTCCTCCTCCGGCGAGTCAGGGCACTCCGCCTCCTCCACCGCCTCCTCCTCCAGCGAGTGACGATCAGGGCACGCGCGGCGGCACTCCGCCTCCTTCTCCGGTGCGTGGCGGCACTCCGCCTCCTTCTCCGCCTGCGCCGACGCACCCTAGTAGCTAGCAGCCTCCTTCTTCTCTGCCTCGCCAGCAAGGGCAGAAGAGACCCGCCGCCGCCCCGCCTGCTCTGGCTCGTCGTAGTCCTTCTCCTCCGCCTCGTAAGCAAGCACGAAAGAAGACAGACGCCGCAGCCGCTCCGTCTGCTCCGATGTCTAGCAGCACAACCAGAGGCGGGAGGCAATACAGATACGGTCCACCTCTCAAGCCTCTAGAGAAGTTACCGTATGAGAGGACCGAGGAGGAAAACGATACAATCGTGCGGACCCACGTGAAGGAGTTCTTTGAAGGGGTGAAAGAAAAGAGACATCCACCTCCGGAGGAGGAAGTAGATCCGGTGAAAGCAAAGTGCACTCTCGATGCCCTGAGGAAACCGGCAAAGTCTCCGCCGAGAACCAACTATGACCACATTACTGAACAGACATATCTACAAGCGGAGCGGTCGGGAAGTACTGTCAGACATCAAAAGTAAAGAGAACGAGCAGCTGCGAAAAAAGTTGCCCAGCTTGGCGAACAAGCAAATCAATCTTGCCCCCCACTCAATGTGTCTAGCGGTAACATCGTCGCTAATGCTCCGGGGATGGTGCCCGGTTATGGCAATCTACAAGATTACCTGCCTGACGATCAACTTCTTGATTTCATGGAGGTGGACGAACACAGATACGAGTACGGGAAGCCTCTCGTCAAATATGAAAAATCTCTAACAACGATGATGCGAAGATTCCATAATTGGTACATGAAAACTTGCAGAGAGTCTGGGGGGACGAATAGTTTGTATCTGCACATTAAAGAGGAGCACGACCTAGCTGGAACTGATCTATTGTGTGTTCCATTTGAGGAGTTCTTCGCGTTCTTCAATCAAAAGGCCCTCGATAAATTAACGGTCTTTTGCTACTGTCTGTAAGTACTATTTCTGTCATTAAGTCTCTATATATAGCTCGGCTCTTTCATTGCATGTATTTATAATCTATTATCCCCACTATATTATGCAGATTGAAGATCGTCGAGTGCAGAAACAAGAAATCTATGATATTGGGTTCATTAACACAAATATCATAGATGATAATCAGATTAAAAAGCACGTCGAAGATGCCGAGGCCAACTTTCTACAATCGTTGATCAAAAATCAAAACAAAGATACCATACTCTTTCCTTACAACGGCGAGTAAGTGTTACTGTCGTGTGCATATTCAGTTTCCCTTATTACTCGAGCGAGGTTATAGTAATGTAATTGATGAGTTATGCATGCGTGCGCAGCTTCCACTATGTTCTTCTGGAGATTAAGCTTGAGCGGCGACTAGTAACCGTCTTAGACTCGAGACGGAAAGATCCCGAAACCTATGCGGACATGACTGAATTGCTCAACAAGTAAGTTCAACCGATCATTATCGCACCATATCCGCAACTTTTTGTTCATTTCCTGATATCTCAAGTAATAATTATTATTTTCTTTGTCTTGCAGGGTTTGGAAACAGTTCACCACAGAAGCCCCGGGACTACCGAAGGAGATGCGATATACATACCCGAAAGTAAGTACTACTGCCTAGCTAGTTGCGCGCATCTCCCGTTGATTCTATATCTATACTTTCATCAATGCAATTTATAATGCTTCATTATCAGTTTGAGTGACCTCTATTTCTTGTAAAGTGCTTGTGGCAGGAACAAGGGAATGAGTTCTGTGGATACTACATGTGCGAGTTCATCCACAACGCGACTTTGGAAAATAAGCGGGGCTACTCTAAAAGACAATATGAAGTGCGTAACCATTAATATTCACAATTTCATTTTATTATACCATCATTTCTGTTGAGTTTCATTCATCTATATGTATTAATTAACCCCCTTCTTCAAATTAGACGTGGCAGATGCGGAATGAACTCCTACAACCAGATCGCATGAAAGCAATTCATGAGGAATTGGCGGGATTCTTTCTTGACCACGTCATCAATAAAGCCGGAGAATACAATGTGGAAGTTGATTTCAATTGCTAGGGGATTGTAATTAAGATATCTTACATATTGTACATAGATGTAGCCAGTAGCGTCGGATAGATAATATGAAAACTTGTTGTTCGACCAATCTCTCGGAGAAGGAGAGTTCGATCGATCACTTCTCTCGGTATGCATGACGAACTTCTGTACTTAATGGTTCCCTTCATTTTCTTACTAGCTAGCGTGTCAAGGGCCTCTCTATGTATAGTACGTAGCGTCGACCAAGCACAGACATAAGAGAGGACACTTCTCTCTATTAATTAATTAGCTAGCTAACACAATATATGAAACACCTAAATTAACCCCCAAAACCCCCAACCCCCTCAAAAAACAAAACCCAAGCCACTGGAATGCTGACGCGTGGATGCCTTTTGGTCCCGGTTGGTGCCACCAACCGGGACCAAAGGCCCCCCTACCTGGGCTTGGCGCACCGGCCACGTGGAGGACCATCTGTCCTGGTTCGTGTTAGAACTGGGACTAAAGGGGGGAGGTATTAGTAACGACCCATTAGTCCCGGTTCATGAACCGGGACTAAAGGCCCTTACGAACCGTGACAAATTCCCCCTTTTCTACTAGTGTCTCTTCCTCCGACTTACGTGAGTCTTTGTGCTCTCGAGCATCGATAAGGTAGTATGACCCATTGTTCAAGTTCTTGCAGACCACAAAGGGCCCTTCCTAAGGTGGGGATAACTTGTGTGCATCAGTTTGATCCTGGATGAGCCGGAGCACCAAATCACCTTCCTGAAAGGTTCTGGATTTAACTCGACGGCTGTGATAGCGGCGCAGATCCTGTTGGTAATCGCCGAACGGGCTGCTGCCAAGTCACACTTTTCATCTAACAGGTCAAGTGCATCCTGACGAGCTTGTTCGTTATCAGCTTCAATGTAAGCCGCCACACGGGGCGAGTCATGCCGGATGTTACTAGGCAAAACCGCCTCTGCTTCGTAGACCATGAAGAAAGGCGTGTAACTCGTAGACCTGTTGGGGGTAGTATTGATGCTCCATATCACAGAGGGTACCTCCTCAACCCAACAACCCGGCGTCCGTTGCAAGGGAACCAAAAGCCGGGCTTGATGCCTTTCAAGATTTCTGATTGGCTCTTTCAGCTTGGCCATTGGACTGAGGATGAGACACTGATGAAACATCAAGCAGAATATGCTCACGTTGACAAAATTCTTCCATGGCACCTTTAGACAAATTGGTACCATTGTCATTTATAATGCTGTGTGGAAAGCCGAAGCGAAATATCACCTTCTTCATGAATTGAACCACCGTAGCTGCGTGACACTTACTAACTGGCTCTGCCTCAACCCACTTTGTGAACTTGTCAACCGCCACCAAGGGGTGGGTCTTTTTATCTTTGGACCTTTTGAAAGGCCCAACCATGTCAAGCCCCCAGACTGCAAACGGCCAAGTAATTGGGATCATCCTCAACTCTTGAGCTGGTACGTGAGCACGTCTCGACAACTTCTGACAACCGTCACATTTACTGACCAGATCGTCTGCATCAGCATGAGCCATCAGCCAATAAAATCCATGAAGGAAAGCCTTGGCCACAAGGGACTTTGACCCAACATGATCGCCACATTCCCCTTCATGAATCTCATGAAGAATTTCTTGGCCTTCCTCGGGAGAAACACAACGTTGAAAAGCCAGAGTGACACTGCGGTGATGCAACTCGCCATTGGCAATTGTCATTGACTTACACCGCCGGGTTATCTGCCTGGCCAAAGTTTCATCCTCAGGCAACTCGCCCTGGGTCATGTAAGCCAAGTATGGCACTGTCCAATCTGGGATCACGTGAAGAGACGCCACCAATTGTGCTTCCGGGTCAGGAACAACCAAGTCTTCCTCTATAGGTAACTTGGACAAAAGGGTTATGCAGAATATCTAAGAAAGTGGCGTCGGCTTACGCTGAGAGCCCAGCCGGCCTAAGGCATCAACCGCCTCATTCTTTCTATGGTCAATGTGATCCACTTGGTAACCCTTGAAATGTCCGGCAATGGCATCAACTTCACAACGATTAGCCGCCATGAGAGGATCCTTGGAATCCCACTTGATTGATACTTGTTGAGCCACCAAATCTGAGTCACCAAAGCACCTTACCTGGCTTAAGCTCATCTCCTTAGCCATCCGAAGACCATGGAGTAAGGCCTCATACTCAGCTGCATTGTTAGTACATGGAAACATCAACCGTAGCACACACTACTAGGAAAAGGCCTACTAATGGCGCATCGGTTTTGCCTACTAATGGCGCACTACCGGTGCGCCATTTGTATCACGCCACTAGTATTTTTTTACTAATGGCGCACCACTGGTGCGCCATTAGTATCTGGTATGCTAATGGCACACCACATAGTGCACCATTAGTATGTAACACCATGCGCCATTAGTATGCCTCCCGGGGGGCCATATGTAACCATGTGCTTTGTCATACTAACGGCGCACTCTGTCGTGATGCGCCATTAGTATCCTTTGGCATACTAATGGCGCACCTTGTGGTGATGCGCCAATAGTATGAATATTTGTTTTTTTTTACTTTTCTGATTTTTGCACAGGTTACAAAATATATTATTGGACAGGATATAGACAGCAGCACACAGCAACAGCAGATTCATCGAATACAATAGAAGATTAGTCTCCGAATACAATTCATCATATTAGTCTCCGAATTCAAAAGACCGAACAAAGATAAAACATTACAAGTCTCAAGACCGCGAGTATCGAGTTTGTCTTCACATTACAAGTCGATATCGATCATCTAAACTACCATCACATAGAAGAGAGTTGCGGTCATCACGATGAGCATTATCGCGATCAAACTGGTCTTCATCCAGTTCCTCCAATGCTCCATCCTCTCTCCCGCTAGATAGCGGGCGTATCTAGATTCGGCCTCCGCCCTAGTGGTGTACCCTTTGTAACTGTTACCGCTGAAACGGTGAACCTGTCTCCGACACTCCTCCCAGTCGTCGTAGACTCCGGGAACCTTACCCTTGGACACGACATATGGCGACATCTCTAGGCACAAGCCAAACAACAGACAATACATAAGCAATATGTAAGTATGCAACAAAAGGATCGAAAGAGAAAAGCAAGACATTAATAGCACGATTCATGGTCCTACCAATAAATAGCATTGATTACATCTAAGTTGAACGACTGTCCAAACCAACAAGACATCGAATTCATTAAAGTTTAATTACAACATGAGCCAAACAATGTTTCAGAACTACACATCACTACTTTTGACTCGACTCATCGGACAGGAGCGTGGATGAAGCCACCGTCTGTCGTGATGGTCATGAAATCGCGGTCCTTGTCACCCTGCATTTGTAGCGTTCCATCTATCTCATTGTTGGACGATTGATATCTGAGGAAGAACTGCCCCGAGGTATGAAGGACATCTTGATGGATGATGTTCGCAAACTCCAACTGGATGCGAAAGAATTCTTGTCTGAGGTCCGCGTCCTGGATTGCCGACAAGGTCGCGGCCCAATCTTTGAGATTATCTGGTAGCAGAAGGTGATGATGGTCCCTTACGATCGCCCGCATGTGATGGAGGGCGTAGTAGGCATCCTTCTGACCGCCAGGCGGCTGCTTAACGTAGCAGAACTTCATATTGTGTGAGAACATGTGCTTGCCGTACTTACGAACTACCCTGGTGAAGGTGCCTCCAGATTTGTCGTAGCCGGGGAGAACATCATCAAGAACTTTCTTGACATTTGTGTAGTCTATCTTGGAGTTACGGTTCGGGTCGAAATACATGGCCATGGAATATTTCGGGCTTAAGAGGATGAGTGTGCAATGGGTGTCGCTGCACAGAACACGGAAGGTTAGAAAAAAAAAAGAACAATCAAAATCTAAGAAATCATATGTTACGGGGCGGTTAAGGGATGACTTACTCAGGAAAGTAAGCCACAAGGAAGTTATCCTTATCTGGGTTTGCCAGAATGACGCCTTCGAGGTGTGAAGTCGCAACTTGGCGGTCCCCAGCGCTGCTCAAGTGCTTGGCACGCATGTAGAAGGGGTCAACTATCACGATGTCCGGGGTCTTGTCTCTAATGATCCGCATCTCCATACTCAGCAAAAACAGCCGAACGAAGGTGTAGTGCAGCGGATCAAGGTTAAACATAGCAAAGATGTCATCAAACCGCAGGACGATCGTACCACCGATGTTACCATCCACAAAGCCCTTGCCCTCTGGCACCTTGGCCACGAAAACTGGGTATGCCACATCATTCTCTCTGAGACGCCGCTTCTCCAAAGAAAGAACACTGTCATGCAGACTCCGCATAGCACCGGTTGCAGCATTGAGCATATTTGGCGGTAGCATCTCCCTACCCGCCACAAGCACCCTCCTCCAGATATCCTTAGGTGAAGGTGGCCCGTCCTGAGCATGGATCGAACTTGGTGCCGGCTGGCTCGCACTGGCGCCCTTGTTAGTCTTTCATTTCCGTCCCTTCTTCTTGATCTCCTGTAATGGGACCGAGTTCTGCTCACAGACCGCCTTCTTGAGTGTGTTGGGGCTGATAATATTTAGCACCTTAGCTATCTGAGGCTCGGTGAAGGCGGGAGCTGGAGGCGTCTCCTGAGAACTGAACGCCAGACGACGCCTGTTGCAATTGGATTTCTCCGCCGTACCAGCTAGATTGTGGTCGTCTTGCTTGGGTTCTTGAGAAAGATGCCTGCATAACTCGTCAGCGTACCCATGTTCGGCAAAGTACTTATCGACTTTGGTAAATGTATCGTCGTCATTGTCGTTGTTGTCCGGATCCTGTGCCATAGGGCTGTCCGGATCCTGTGCCATAGGGATGTCCGGCATAGGGATGTCCGGCAGGTCCGGTAGCACTGTAGCGTTCTTGCCATGGCTTGGCGCCGGCACGACTGGCGGTCTTGTCTGTGGGGTGGTGTCCCCGCCCCCAAACGAATCTGGCTCTTTGACCAAAGCAGGGGCTAGTTTACGCAGGCGCTGAGGGTCATTTCATCTTCTTCGTCAGCCCCAGCGGGTCGAATCAGAGGTAACAGCTCGTCGCACCCTGGCAGCACCCGAACCACTTCAACCCTATACACTGTGGGTGGCATCGTATTACCGTGGAACATGGGGTTGCCCGGTTGAACGATTCTTCCCTTGGCGACATCGACCAACTCGCCACCCACGAAGTGCAGAAGAGTGCAAGGAACGTCGGCGGCGCCCTGTGAAAACATGTAGGGCGTCAGGGATGCCCAGCCAAAGGCAAGTTGATGAAGTCATCGGCCGAGAGGCTTAGTTACCGTGATGCCGTCAAGCTCGGCTTATGTCGAGGCACCGCCAACGGCGGGCGTGCAACTGACGGAGGGGCCGCTTGCTGGCGAGGTGCCGGCCGGCGTACACCCGGGTGCACTAAGCTCCAATGCCCGTGCCAGCGCCGGAGACATGAATACCGCCTCCGTCGGAGACACCAATGGTGCCGCCGGAGACACCAATGGCGCCGCCTGCGCGCTGTGCGAGTTGCTGGCCGTGAAGCTGGGAACCGGGGGAGGCCCCTGTTGGCCGCCCGCAATCCACATCGTCAACCCATGAATCAACGTAGGCACCATGGCGTTGAGCTTCGTTCCCAGTTGTTGTTCCACTTGCTCTTGGACAAGCTCCCGAATCCGCGCCACTTGTGCCTTGAGTGCTTCAACCTCGCACGACTGGCTTTCCGAGCTAGTCTTTTTCTCCTTTCGCCCACCAGCGGTATAGTATGATGACCATTTTGTGGACAAGCCTTTGCCGGTCACACGACCATCTGACATCGGCTTACTAAGCTTATCCTTGTTTTTCATTACGTTCAACGCCCTATTTAAAGGGGTGTCGAAAGGGGAGCTCTGAGACGACCCCGCGCTACTGCTTTTAGTGTCCTGCGGAAGGAACGTGAGCCATTTAGAAATATTGGGGATTAATGAATGCAACCATATGGAGCTAATTACGCAGGGGTGTATTCCTTACCAGAACAAGCTCGAGCGCCTTAATCTTCGGATCCATGGTAAGCTCCTTTGTTACCAGGTCCTCCTTGTACCGGGCCCTGAGAAAGTTCCTGGTCTGCTTGTCACGGTATTTCTCGAAGCGGGGCGGTAGGCCTTGCTCGGCGCGCTCCGCGTCCTCCTTGTCCCATATAGGCTCCGCTACTCTGTGACCGCTGGGACCGAGTTGGTGGACCCCTAAGTTCAACTTCCGCATTTATTTGCCCCACTGACTTGATTCGGAGGTTGCGCTGCTCTCGCACTTGATCTTGAACTCCTTGTACTCATCTTCGCTCATCAAAGGATATTTCGCCTTGATCTTTTCATAACTACCACCTTTGTCAATCATTGCCTTCACCGTGCTTCTCCAAGTAGACAGGGCTGTGCTCATCCTCGTGAGGGCGGTACTGTTCACTTAATTCCCTGAGAGGTGTGTGTTTGCAAACTGAGCGGGGAACTTGTATCGTTCGTGCAGCTTCGTGAAGAGGAGTCTACGCAAATTCATGTGGTCCTTATGCCTTAGGTTCTCGGTGTTGATCGAGACGGTGCTCCGGAGAATGCACCCGAGTTGAACCGAGTACCCCTTGACTACTTGTTTGGGCGCCGTCGGATTCCCGTCGGAGTCCACTTCAGTAAATTCCTCCCTGACTGTGTCGAGCGCGCTCGGGAGCCGGTCCTTCCGTTTCCTCTTCGGTTGGCTGCCATCTGTGTGTGCGCCGCCATCATCAGTGGTGGCATCCTCGGCAGCACCATCAGTGGTGTCATCCCCGGCGCCACTAGGGGTTGTGTAGTCAGGATCGGTGTCTTCCGCGGCGTCCTCATAGCGGTGAGGTTGTTCCTCTAACTCCTGGGACATCTTTGTGGGCCATGTTTCGCTCTAAATAGGAAAAAAGTGTGGTCAAAAAGTTGGTTATTGTCAAGGAATAAGATCATGGTCTCATCATTTAGGGTTTGTCGACACCGAGGCATCCTAAAAGCTAAGCTTTTATCATTTAGGGTTTGTCGACGCCGAGGCACCCTAAAAGTCTAAGCATACATCATTTAGGTTCTCAGCGACACCGAGGCACCGTAAAAGCCAAGGTTTCATCATTTAGGGTTTGTCGACACCGAGGCACCCTAAATGCTAAGTTAAGTTTTCATCATTTAGGGTTTATCGATGCCGAGGCACCCTAGGTTGGGCCTAATCACTTGCACTAATCAGTTGGCTCTATTGCCACCTATGTTGGGTTTATCATCTAGGGTTTATCGATGCTGAGGAGAATTTCTAAGTTGGGCCTAATCACTTGGCTCTATTGCCACCTATGGTTTAATGCAACAAGAATAAAGGGGCAGTTGATCCTACTTAATTAAGTACTAAGATACCCCGGCCCATGCATTAGTAGCAAGTACCTCATATGTCCGATTTTTAGCAAAGTCATGCTAAAATTCACGAAAAATTTCAGCAAGACCTTTGCTGAAAATAGGACATATGGAGTACCCGAATTTGCCGGAACGGAAGTTAATCTACATTCCGGCAAACTCAAGGGCCTCTCGGGGTACCTGCAAAATCATTATCCCCGCGTAATGAAGTCACCAATGGGTCATTTCAAAAGATCACAAGTAACATCATCACAAGTACAACATCATCACAAGTACAGCAGCAGCAGCAGTGAATACAGGCATAACAGCAGCAGCAACAGGTTTATTCTTCTTCTTCATAAACATTAATTGGTGTGGGTGACTCTATCTGCCCTCTAATGACTCATTCAACTTAATAGGACAACCCACAAGCATTGTTTTGATTCCAACAACTGCTGTAAAAAACATCCAGCAAAGGTGCTCTAAAATCAGAAATACTACCCCCCAAATCTTTAGCTCAATTCTGAAAATACATGGTCTTCTAGTTACAATACTACGCCCCAACAGTCAAAATTTCAAACCACACACTTACTAGCAGGCTCAAAAGTCAAGTAAACTGAAGATTATGACAGCTTGCAAACACAGGACCATGTCATTATCATGGCAGTCCACTATATGTTTTTATGACAAAATACATCATTATCAGGGCACATTATGGCCATTTTCTTACATGATGCTAACTGTGCCTAACTGAACATATTTCTCACCTTGGAGGTGTTGCTGCTGCTGCACTGTCTGAACTTCACTTCCTTTACCTCCTTGGAAACCTCAAATATGTAAATGTTAGAAAGGTTCTAATTTGTATATGACGATTCTAAGAAAAGGGAAAAGGTGTATCAAGAACAGATTCACATGTGTGGCTGTTAGCCATTACAAACTTAAATTTATCTATTTCTATATCTCACAAACTATCATAAATGAATAATAGTACACTTAGGAGCTCACTGAAAAGCAATGACATATTCATGATCTAGTTTGGCAGCAGGTTGCAAATACTTAACTGTCTAGAACATCACAGGATGCACAGTAATAAGAATAATGTAAACATTTGGCTTAGTTATAAGCATAGTATACTTCTTATAAACTGAAAGTGGAACAACTCACTATGAAGAAGTATTAGCAGATAGTTTGTCAACTCATGAAATAACATTTTTTTCAGCCCAAAATGGATGCCATTTTATAACATTGCATAGCATTAGTCAGACAGAGCTGAGCCTTTCACCACTATATAATATTGCCATATAAAATTACAAATTTATGTAACCTGGACTTTTTTTGTATGAAACCTAGTCAATGTGACAATATATAAACTACTGATCTACTAGTTATCAAGTTGAGAAATTGACCGCATATAAGCAAAAGCAATATCAGACTTGACTAGAGATACTTGTAAAGTTGTAAGTTATATCTTACCAGTGTGCTAACGGAAACTGTACTAATTAGGGTTCTTATTATGTTCTGGTATATAAATTCTTCTCAATTACTTAGGAAAATTAGTGGATGTCTTACAAATTACAGAGGGAGTTAATTACTACAACATGTAGCTCCTCATCATCTTCCTACTATGCATCATCTTCCTACTATACTTGCTACTCATCTTCAGAACCAAACAGCAGCAAAAACAGTTGAAGAGAGGCTCATTAGAGGACACTCAAATTTGCTAACCCTAGAACACGGGGGAAGAAGGCTGTGGTACTCGCGGGAGGTAGCCTAGGGGGAAGGAGGGGAAGGGGGAGAGGTGAGGAATCACATGTGGGATAACGGCAGGCTGTCGTAGGAGGGCGCCGACGTCGAGGAGGCGGCGGGCGGCGGCACATCGAGGAGGAGGCGGTACGTCGAGGAGGAGGCGCGTCGAGGAGGAGGCGGCGTGTCGAGCTTGCCACCCACCTTGGAGCCGGAACCCTAGGGCGTGCAGGCGCGGAGGACGGAGGGGATGGAGGGGGCAGCGCTCGTGGGGGAGGCGGGGCTCGGGGGAAGGCCGTGCTCGAGGGGGAGGAAGGGGAGAGGGAGGCGGCGGGGGCGCGTGGGCGGCTCCGACGGACGGAGGCGGCGGATGGAGGGGGCGCGTGGGCGGCTGTGGCGGCGTGCTGGTTGGGTTCGATCGAGGGGAATCTGGCGAGTGAGGGAGGGAGGACACAGTGCGAGGGCAGTAGGTGGAGTGGGGGAGGGTTCTAGTGGCGCACCTCCCCCTCGTGCGCCATAAATACGACTATTCTAATGGCGCACCTCCCCTCGGTGCACCATTACAATTTTGTTTTAATCTAGCACGACTTGTCAGGTTATATACCACCTAACCCTATCTACATCAGAACCCGCCCATTAGCCCAACTAGTCAGCACGCAGCACACACACTAGGAGGTCCTGGGTTTGATTCCCAGGCTTCCCAATATATTTTTTTATGCATTTTAAATGCTATTTGATATTTATTTGTGTTTAAATATGTTCAAACTTGTTTAAATCATAACAGTAATATTTTTTTATAAAAACAGTAATAATTTTTTAAAAAATATGTTCAAATTTGTTACTTGAAAATATCATCGGCGGGTGCGGTGGAGCGGGGAGGGTGCGGGGTGCCCATTGGCGGTGGAGGAGGGGAGGTGCGGGGGCCAGGTGCTCGTCGGCGGTGGAGAGGGCACTACTAGGGAAAAGCCTAGCAGCAGCGCTGGTTTACACCCTCGATGGCGCTGGTACCGCGCGCTACTAATAAGGCGCTATAGTTAACGTGTAGCAAGAGCGCGTGTTGACACGCCATCGCTACACACCTAATTGCTGCAAAGGCGGTTTAGGAAAGGGCGCCATCGGTATTAGCTGCAGCGCCGCTTTGGTGTAAGCGCCATCGTAAGCCGGCGCCATCGCTAAATCCCCTCGCTACTACTAGTTTTATTAGTTTTTCCCTGCAGATTTGTTTTTATTTGTTTTGCATTTGAATAGGCTTTATACAATAATCTTTAGCATATCATCCACATACAAATGTAATCATAGCATATACATACAATTAGTCTCATCAAATCATGTCATCATCATAATCATCATCCAACACAAAGTGGTCTCGATCTCGTCATCAATCTCAAAAATAGCGATACAAGTCTCGATTACTTGCAAATACATCGTCATCCATCTAAACAATGATATACATGAGAATAGCTATCACTTTGAGTACATGAGTTCGTATCCCTCTCTCGCATTAGCGTGAACCTAAACTAAGTACTGCGTGTCGCTCGGAAACCAAAACCGTACACCTTGGCCTTTCACTCCGCCACTTGTCGTATATATACTCCTGGCGTAGCACTTCTTCGCCATTTATGATCTATGCACCTGCATCATCACATGAGTCGATGATACGCAACATATATAGTTGAGCAACACAAAGAGACAGACTTGGCAAAAATAGAAACAACATATCATAAGCATAAATAACAAAGTTCATCGTACCCAAATGACCTAACTAGAGTGATTTTCGCTAGTCGAGGAGGACGGTTTAATTACATCACAAATAAAGTTTCACCATGCATAACTCAAAGTTTTGTCATAAAAGAAACTATGGACTAAACGGACACATTGTCATATATCGACAATCACTCCAGCATGTCGTGCCATCCATCCAAGTCAGGGAGATAGTCATCGAGCTTTGTGAAAGGCTTCATGTCGAGACGCCGAGAGGCTATCCATGTTCGGACGCCTTCCCACGACATTTGTCCTTCTGCATGGAACATCCCTGTTTTCCGACGACCTCATTCATGATGATTTGGGCAAGTTCGCTGGATGTTATAGAACTCAGCTCAAGTCGATGATCCTCGATATCTCCTATGTCCTTTGCCCATTGCGAATATGGGCATCGCTAGATCTAGGTGCCATGTGAAGGTTCCGTGATCCCGCCGGTACTCCAAAGCATGTGGTGTAGGACATAGAATCCATCATTAAGAGAATCGTTCGTTGTTGGATGCAGCAAGTCGGTCTTATGGCTGAAGGCGTGCTGCCGCCTTTTTATTCTTGTCCCTAACATCTCCACCCCTTGCTTGGTAGTAAAACATAGCACCGCCGAGAACATCTTTGATGTGGGTGTAATCCTTTTGTGAATGTTCTTCGACGAGTCCAAGTAAAGGCGTGGGAGAATCGGGGTAGAGGATGATGAGGACGGTGCGCCATTGCCAAGCAAAAATAAGTACACCTCAAATTAATTAGCCTCCACCGTGCAAATGAATTATTGAAATCGAAGGAAGGATAGCAGCGCGATGACTTACACGGATGATAAGGCACGAGAATCGCCTCCTTGTCCTTATTGGCGAGCATGAAACCGACGATGTAATCCCTCGCAGATTCACGATGCTGTGCACAGACTCCCAAGAAGGCCTCGTGCATGTAGTACGGGTCAGCGACACGATATGAGCTATCTGCTCAACCCCAATGATGTAGCTCATGTGCAAGGCATAAAGGCGACAAAAGTAAAATCCAGCTTCTTCACGTGAAACATGTCGAATATGTAATCGAATCGGAGGAAGAACTTATCCGCGGGAAGCCCTTGACGCATTTACATTTGCTGCGGAACATTAACCACGAGAGTGGGTATCCTGGATCTTTCGAGGCGATGAGGCCTTTCTCTACCCGCAGCACATTGTCATGAAGTCTCCTCGGATCGCCGAATCTGGCCCGTGGCGCTGTTTCGTAGGATTGGTTTACGGATATGCCATTTATCCGCATCGGGGATATCTACACGGTCCCGAAGCCGAGGCTGCTGAGGCGGCTGGATCATAGAATCAACTTTTTTGCCTTTCCTCGCTCTCTTCCTAGGCTTCTTTACCACCGGATGCTCGTCAATAACAAGTTGAGACGGTAATTTAGGCACTGACTCATGATGCTCAAACCCTGAGGAGGCGCCAGTATAGACATACTGTTCAGCGCCATCGTCATCCTCATCCTCATCCATGGCGACGTCATCAGTCTCTAATGGAGCCACCTGCTTACCCCGTCCGCTATCACCCAACCCGACACCCGACGCTAATTGGGTAGGTGGGGTGTTGATGTTCATACCTTGCTGAGGCTGCGTGCTCGTGGGTGTGTCCCGGCCGCCTCCAGATGAAGCAGACTCTTTGGCCACAACAGGACCCACCAATTGCAACAATCACCAAGCCGCCGCTCCCCGAGGCAGCACCGGTCTCAGCCGGTCTCGATGCGGTCTCAATCTCAGCGCCGGTGTCGGTCTCAAAGACCGGTCTGCGATCGGTCTCAACACCGGTCTGCGTGTCGGTCTCGATCCCGATGCGGGCCTAGCAACAACATCTGCTGATCGTCGGTAAAGCTAAAAATTAAATGCGCCGCCCGGTAGACGCCGCCGCAATCACCGTAACCCTGTCCTTCATCGTTGCTAGCCATGTTTCCTATGATTAAATCTAGTCAATTAATTCTAGACCTAATAAAATGAATAATGACATAAAAAGGACTATTGTTTTGCAGGAATGTTGACTCCTTCTTGGTGCGGCAAATCCGGGCACTCGATATGTCCTAGTTTGTAGCACAAGTCATGCCAAGTTCACGGAAATTTCGCATGACCTTTGCTAAAAAGTGGACAAATCGAGAACCTGAAATTTGCCTTAACAGAAATGAATCAACATTCCAACAAAACATAGGCCACTCAAATCATTCCCTCGAAACAACAAAGCCACCACTTGGGCACAATCGAACAACTTCAATGAAAAGATATGACATGACCACTTCAATGAAAAATAAAATTTTCCTAAATTCTTTTCCTTGAAAAATAGTGGTCTTTGAAAAATCAAAACCTTTGCCAATCTACTTAACCTAGCTTCTTAATCCAACTAACCTAATTAACCTACCTATTTAACCTAGTTGGTTAATCTTGTTTACCTAGATAATTAACCCTAATTAAACTAGTTAACGCAGCTAGTTCTCTGTCAAAGCCTAAAATAAATTTTTGCACTAATTAACATGGATAATTAACCTAATTAAACTAGTTAACCTGACTAGTTCTCTGTCAAAGCCCTAACTAAGTTTTTGCACTAACCTAGATAATTAACCTAATTAAACTAGTTAACCTAACTACTTCTCTGTCAATGCCCTAACTAAATTTTTGCCCTAAAACCTAGATAATTAACCTAATTAAAAACTGGCTAACCTATGCATGAGAGAGAGAGGAGGGTTGGGGGCTTACAGATGATGGCTCCGGTGGTGGCGACGGAGGCAAGGTGGTGGCGAGGAGGCAGGGCGTCTCGGTGACGGCGAGGAGGCAGGGCGCCTCCGGTGACGGTGAGGAAGGTGGCGCTAACGGCGGCTCGGTGGCGTTAGCGAGGCCAGCGCTCCGTGTCGTCGTCGGCGACAAGACGGCTCTGGTGGCGCTGCGTCGTCGGCGGCGAAGTGTGGGGCGACGAATCGGGAGACGGCGGCGCTGGGGTGGGGTTTGAGGATTTGGGGAAGTGGTGGCGGGCGGGAAGCGGTTTTTTGGCTAAGTCAAACTTAGCGGTAGCGTATTTCGCAAAACGCTATAGCTAAGTTAGCTATAGCGCTTTTCAAAACGCTACTGCTGCTATAGCTAATTTCCTATTCTGTTTCTATAGCGGGGTCCAGGCACGCTGCTGCAGCTACGTTAGCTATAGCGCCTCTTACAAACAAACGCTGCTGCTATGCCTTCCTCCGATTTTTCACTTTTTCGTTTATTTTGCTTTACATTTTATTTTTCCCTTTCTCCTTTTTCTATTTATTTCATTTTAATTTAAATTTCTATTTGTTTATCATCTTATTTTATTTTTGTTAGTAGTAGCGCTCTTCCTGAAACGCGCTGCTAATGTGATGTAGCAATGGCGCGTTTACGCTAAGATCGCCATCGCTATCGTAGCCTAGCATTCTACCAATGGGAATATTAGTAGTAGCGCTTTTTATTCAACAGCGCCATTGCTAAGTTTGTGTCTCAGTAGCGGTTTCTAGTAGCTCACATCGCTAAATAGCACTAGCGCTGTTTTTTGAACCGCGCTGCTGCTAAGATTCTGTGTATAACCTTTTCCCTAGTAGTGGGGGAGGGTTGCGGTGGGTCGTCGCCGGCGGTGGAGCTAGCGGGGGAGGGTGCGGGTGGGATCGAGATGGAGGGGGATCAAGATCGAGATGGAGTGGGAATCGAGATCGAGATGGAGGGGGATCGAGATCGAGTGTCCTCATGAATTCCAAAAGTTCCCATGAAATTTAAAAATATTCATGACATCAAAAAGTGCCCATGAAATACAATCGAGAAATGAAGACTACAATTTAAATACAATCGATCTTAGCTAGCTATCTGTTCACAATCTTCTTGCCCTTCTTTTTCGCAAATGGAGTTCTTCTGTGGAACGGACGTCCTTTAGGTAGGGTGGTCCTGCTTCTTCTTGTGGTGGGTGCTGCTACTTCATCATCGTCGTCATGTTCGATCTTCGGGTCGCCGTACTTGTAGAAGTCTTGCTCATTGGCTACTCCATCCATTCTGATGATCTTCCTTTTGCCTCTCCTCACGACAACACGACTGGGTTTTGACGGGTCGGTAATGAAGAAGCATTGGTCCACTTGGGAAACCAGTACCCATGGCTAATTTTTCACGGTGACGTTTGCGCCCGCGGTCTTGGATTTGGCTTCGGGTATAACCATGGTGGTGAAATACCGGTCTTCTTTTAGGACGCTCTTGGCCCATCTGACACGGAACATCGGGACCTTCTCTCCAGCGTAGCTTAGCTCCCAGATCTCCTCGATCCTTCCATAGTATCTGTCCTTGTCGTTACCGGTGTAGGATTCCATCGTTACCCCGGAGTTCTGATAACCATCGCTCTTCATGTCCTTGTTCTCGGTGTAGAATGTGTAGCCGTTGATATCGTACTCCTCATATGTCATCAGGTTGTGCTCGGCGCCCCGTGACAAGGCGAATATGAGTTGTTCTTCCGCGGAATAATCCTCATGTAAAGGGTACGACAGAAGCTTCTGCTTGAACCAACGCGTGAAACATGAGTTGTGCTCGTTGATTATATCTCCGTCCGTCCTCTGTTGGCCTCGGTCATTGTACGTCTTCTCAATAAAGGTTTTGTGCTCTACCACCCATGGATCGACCACGTCTATATGTTGTAGCGCGACTAGGTTTCCTCTTTCAAAGTCGGCAAGTCGACCCTCGAAGTCGACATGCATTTTGCGGCGACCCTCACGGTGACCCCATCCAGCGAGCCTGTCGAGGTGCCTGTTGACTGGCAGACCAACAGGGTGCTCGATGCCTAGATAATTCATGCAGTAGGAGATGCACTCTTCGGTCAGAAAGCCCCTGGCTATACTTCCCTCTGGACGTGACATGTTGTGAACGTATCCTTTGATGACACCATTCATCCTTTCGAACGGCATCATGCTGTGCAGGAACGTCGGCCCGAGTTGGATGATATCCTCCGTGATATGGACCAGCAGATGCACCATAACATCGAAGAATGCGGGCGGGAAGTACATCTCAAGCTCGCATAGTATCACCACGACCTCTTCCTGTAGCCTTCTGAGTTGCCTCACGCCAATCGACTTCCGAGAGATGATGTCGAAAAAGTTGCATAGGCGAAATAGCGTTTCACGGAAGTGCGCGTCCATGATCCCATGGATTGCAACTAGAAGTATCTGCGTCAACAGCACATGACAGTCATGAGACTTCATCCTGCTGAACTTCTGCTTCGCTGGGTCTAGGTATCTGCTTATCTTCCCCGCGTAACCGTAAGGAAGTTTTACTCCTATGAGGCAGGTGAAAAACTCCTCGATCTCCTCCTGACTTTGAGTGAAGCACGCGGGAGGGTAGTCATTTCCGGTCTTCTTGGCCTTTTTGCCTTTGCGACGAGTTTCTGTGTCCTGCTTCGCCTCATCATCATCATCATCATTAGTGTGAAGCTCCTGCCTGATGCCCATTGATTTCAAATATGCCCTTGCTTTTGGCCCATCTTTGGTCCTCTCTGGCATGTTGAGCAGGGTACCAAGCAGACTCTCACACACGTTCTTTGTGATATGCATGGCATCAAGGCTGTGAGGCACACAGTGGATCTTCCAGTACGGCAAGTCCCAGAAAACAGACCTCATTTTCCATACCTTCAGCAGCGGCTCTGGCGCCTTTTGCTTCTTTCCCAGTTCTGGCGCCTTTTGCTTCTTTCCCGGCAGTGGGTAATCTTTCCAATTTTTCAACAGCTCGTCTATTTCCTCGCCGCTCCTCGTACGCGGGCGTTTTCGGGGTTCGGTTTCACCATCGAACAGATCCTTGCATTTCCTCCACGAGTCATCGTTGCGAAGCCACCTTCGATGTCCCATGAACATGGTTTTTGAAGACCCGGGATCTCTATCTAGCTGGCGATACATTGTGTCATCCATGCACCTTACGCATCCAGAAAATCCGTGGACTACCTACCCCGCGAGATATCCGTAACCGCGATAGTCGTGCACCGTCGTGAGGAGTGCTGCTCTCATAGGGAAATATTCTTTCTCTGCAGCGCCCCACGTATTGGTTGGCGTTTTCCATAGGGTGTCTAGCTCCTCTTTCAGCAGCCCCAGATATAGATTGATGTCGTTCCCTGGTTGTTTCGGCCCTTCAATTAGCATACTCATGTGAATGTACTTCCTCTTCATGCACAACCAGGGGGGAAGGTTGTACATCCACACAAACACAGGCCAGGTGCTATGTGTGCTTCTCTGGCTGCCAAACGGATTGACTCCATCGGTGCTCGCGCCCAGCATGATGTTCCTTAGATCCTTCCCAAATTTTGGGTATTCGAAGTTCAACGCTACCACCGCTCGCATCCTTAGGGTGACTCAGCATCTTGTCTTTTTTATTTATCTCTGGATCATTTCCGTCATATTCCCGCTTCTTCTCCTCCCTATCCGCGTGCCAACGCAGGAGCTTTGCTACCTTAGGGTCCGCAAAATACCGCTGCAGACGAGGAGTGATCGGAAAGTACCACACCGATTTTCGAGGAGCTTTCTTCCTCTTCTTGTATCGAGTGATGCCACACACCGGACATATGGTAGACTGTGCATGCTCGTCCCAATAAATGATGCAATTGTTCATGCACACATGGTATTTCACGTGCGGTAAATCAGAGGACACACGATTTTCTTCGCCTCCTTGAAACTGGTCGCTTGTTCCCTTGGGAAGATGTTCGTGCCAGAATGACATGTTCTCGTTGAAGCATGTGTCGATCATTTTGTGTTTTACCTTCATCTCCAAAGCCATGAGCGTTACTTTCAGGCTGGTATCCTTGGGCCTGCATCCTTCATACAATGGAGTAACCGCGTCTATCTCCAGTTGATCCAGCTTGGCTTTCTCTCGGGCGGCAGCTCTTGCGTTATCCGTCTGCTTGAGAAGCAGCTCTTAAATATGAGGGTCATGCACCCAGCCTCCATCGTCGTCTGCTCCGGCATCTTCATCTTCATGATCATGCCCTTTGTCTTGATCTTCCTCATCATCATGTATGACATCTTCTACATGATGACTGTGTACAGCATCACCATCTTGATCATGTCCTGGAGATTCTTCGTCTTCTCGCCCCCCCTCGCCGCGGTGGTTATCTTGTTGCCCTTCCTCATTTCTTACCCGACCCCCATGGACGACTTCATAGTCATCTTCATCACCTTGCCACCGATAGCCATCCATGAAACCACGCAAGAGCAGGTGGTCCCGCACTTGCCCGGAATCCGGGTCCGCAATAAGGCTCTTCAGCTTGCATCTTCGACACGGACATCTTATCTCCGTCTCGTTCTTTTGAAGCATCTTGGCCTTCGCGGAGCTCAAAAACATATTCACGATGCCTTCGGTCATCGTGCGGACCATGGTCGCCTGCGGGGTAGAGCAAAACGATATTTTAGAACCAAGAAAGAAATTGGCATGACCTTCCCTAAAAATAGGACCAAAAAGAATGCATAGTGCCAAAATTCTCGCCGAAACGGAAATGAATCAACATTCCGGCAAA
This sequence comes from Aegilops speltoides, assembly GCA_021437245.1. Taxonomy (NCBI): domain Eukaryota; kingdom Viridiplantae; phylum Streptophyta; class Magnoliopsida; order Poales; family Poaceae; genus Aegilops; species Aegilops speltoides. Next base: position 571,318,264 of record CM038143.1, on the reverse strand, counting down.
ATATTGGCAACTATCGCATTTCAAATACCGGTACCTGCAAACACAAACATATATGCAACACCACAAACACATGCAACACCACAAACATACATAGATCTAACTAGGCCACAAAAAGTGCATGTGCACGTTGTTGGAGCGAGCTAGGGAGAAAAAAAGTAGATCTACATCATGAAGATAGCTTTCCCCTTACTTACCGATCAAAAAAGGGTAATTTCACCACTTAATTTTGATGAATCTATGGTGCAAATGAGGTGAGGAGGAGGAGGCAGCCGAAAGCTTGGAGAAGGAGGTGGAGGGAATGAAGTGGGGAAAGTGAGTGGGTAGGTGTGGCTGTCCAAAATATCTTGTTGGGTCCCAGGTTACTAATGGCGCACCACCTGCAAATGCGCCATTAGTAACCCTGACTGCAATGGCGCACCTCAAGTGGTGCGCCAAAAAGTAAATATATATATAAAAATATAAAATATATATATATATATATATATATAATATATACAATGGCGCAGGGTGCGCCATTACTAGTTTAAACTAGTAATGGCGCACTATGATGCGGTGCGCCATTAGTAGTTTTGCAAAAAAAGAATAAAAAAAATACAGTACTGGCGCACTCTGTGGCTGGTGCGCCATTACTAGTTAGAACTAGTAATGGCGCACTTCGGTCAGATGCGCCATGGTATGTATGTAAAAATGAAAAAAAATTATCACTAGTGGCGCACCTTTTGTCTGGTGCGCCATTAGTGTCTTCCACACTAATGGTGCATCACCAACTAGTGCGCCATTAGTATATAGTAGTGGCGCACTACTTCCCTGGTGCGCCATTAGTGTCCATCCTATCTTTAGCCCTTTTCCTAGTAGTGACATAACAAAATCTGTCACCTCGTGGGGAAGCTAAAACAACTCCAGCCCCCGAGCCCTCCAATTGCCTGGACCCGTCAAAGTGAATAGTCCAATATGTGTTGTCCGGCTTCTCTTCGGGCATCTGCAGTTCTGTCCAATCGTTGATGAAGTCTACCAGTGCCCAAGACTTAATAGCAGTCCGTGACACATACTTTAAACCATGAGGCCCAAGTTCAATGGCCCACTTGGCAACTCGTCCTGTGGCCTCTCTATTTTGGATGATATCTCCTAAAGGAGCAGAACTGACCACAGTGATGGGATGACCCAGAAAATACTGCTTAAGCTTCCGGCTTGCCATTAACACCCCATAAACGAGCTTCTGCCAATGTGGATACCTTTGCTTGGATTCAATAAGTACCTCACTGATGTAATAAACCGGCCGTTGAACCGGATGCTCCTTGCCAGCCTCCTTGCGCTCCACCACAATGGCCACACTGACATCACGTGTGTTAGCAGTCACATATAACAATAATGGCTCCTTATCAATGGGAGCAGGAAGAACCGCACTCAGCTAACTGTCTCTTCAAATCTTCAAAGGCCGCATTAGCAGCATCACTCCAGACGAAGTCGTCTGTCTTCTTCATCATCTGATACAGCGGTATGGCCTTCATTCTCACCTATCCGGCTTATGAACTGGCTTAAAGTAGCAATACGACCCACCAGACGCTGAACGTCATTGATACACGCTAGTTTAGCCAAAGAGGTGATTGCCTTGATCTTCTCGGGTTAGCCTCAATGCCTCTGTTAGAAACAAGAAAACCTAAAAGCTTGCCCATAGGTACACCAAAAATGCACTTGGTCGGGTTAAGCATCATCTTGTAGACCCGGAGGTTATCAAAGATCTCCTTCAGATCATCTATCAAGGTCTCCTTCTCTCTGGACTTCACCACAATGTCGTCCACATAAGCATGAACATTGCGCCCAATCTGATTGTAAAGACAGTTCTTCACACATCGCTGATAAGTCGCCTGGGCACTCTTAAGCCCAAAAGGCATAGACACATAGAAGAAGGTCCAAATGAATTAATAAAAGCCGTCTTCTCCTGGTCCTTAACTGCCATCTTGATCTCATGATAACCAAAATAAGCATCCGAAAAACTCAAATGCTCACAACCCGCCGTAGCATCAATGATTTGATCAATACGAGGGAGAGCAAAGGGATCAACCGGACAAGTCTTGTTTAAGTCCGTGTAATCCACACACATACGCCATGTGTCATTCTTCTTAAGCACCAGCACTGGGTTAGCCAACCATTCCGGATGAAAGACTTCAATAATGAACCCGGCCGCCAAGAGCCGGGCCACTTCCTCACCAATGGCCTTATGCCTCTCTTCATTGAACCGCCGAAGAAACTGCTTAACCGGCTTAAATTTTGGTTCCATATTGAGAGTGTGCTCAGCGAGTTCTCTCGGTACACCCGGCATGTCAGAAGGTTTCCATGCAAAGATGTCCTGGTTCTCACGGATGAACTCGATGAGCATGCTTTCCTATTTGGGATCCACATTAGCACGGATACTGAATTGCTTAGATGAATCGCCTGGAACAAAATCAACCATCTTGGTATGATCGGCCGACTTAAACTTCATTACCGGCTCATTTTCTATGGTTGGTTTCTTCAAAGATGTCATGTCCGCCGGGTCAACATTGTCCTTGTAGAACTTCAACTCCTTTGTTGCACAAATAGATTTAGCGTAAGCAGCATCACCTTCCTCACATTCCAAGCCTATTTTCCGACTCCCATGCACTGTGATGGTGCCCTTATGACCCGGCATTTTGAGCAGCAGATAAACATAACTCGGTCGTGCCATGAACTTGGCATAAGTCAGCCGTCCAAATAGGGCGTGATACGGGCTCTTGATTTTGACTACCTCAAAAGTTAACTTCTTAGCCCTAGAATCATGTTCATCTCCAAAGGCCACTTCCAGTTCAATCTTACCCTCTGGGTAGGTCGACTTACCAGGGACCACTCCGTGAAAAACAATGTTGGAAGTCTTGAGATTTTTATCAGTCAAACCCATGCGACAAAAAGTCTCATAATAGAGGATGTTGATGTTACTGCCTCCATCCATGAGCACCCCAACCTGAGGTGCCACCACCAAGGCCAAGTGACCTCGATTGTCAACCTGGGGAGGGTGATCTTCTCTGCTCCACATAATAGATTGCTCATACCATCCAAATAACGAGGAACTGCGGGCTCAACAACGTTCACAACCCTCTTATGAAGCTTCTGGTCCCGTTTGCACAAACTGGTGGTAAACACATGATATTGTCCACTATTCAGCTGCTTTGGATGACTCTGGTATCCACCCTGCTGCTGCTGCTGACCTCTCTGGCCAGATTGCTGATTATAACCACCTTGATTACCTTGAGAGTTTTGAAAATTGGAATTTCAACCGCCGCCCGAGCCATGAAAACCGCCGCCACCTGAGCCGCCGGCCTGCCCATGATTACCGTCGAACATGTTGGAATTCATGAAAGCCTTCATGATCGTACAGTCCTTCCATAAGTGAGTGGCCGACTTCTGTGTCGCGCCGTGCCTTGGGCAGGATTCATTCAGTAACTACTCAAGCATGGGGCTTGACCCGCCGGACCGAGGATGCGGTCTCTCCTTTGCGTCGTTGATTGTTGCCTGCGCATTGGTGTTAACCACAAACTCCAAGCTATCATCAGCCTTACGTTTATTATTGCCTCCTTGATTTGTCGGGTTATGTTGAGGACCCTTGGTATTGCCGTTCTTCTTTCCCTTCCATGTCTTCTCATCGTCAGACTCGGGATCCTTGGTACTATCAGAATCGGTGTATTTGACTAGAGCTGCCTTCAGCTGGCCCATGTCATTACAATCACGCTTGAGCCACCCCAGCTTCATCTTCAGAGGCACAAATGGCAAATTTTCTCCAACATTAAGACCAGAGAGCGGCATCCATCTTATCAGATGAATGTATTATAGCTTTGACCCAGCGCACCCAATGGGTCATGGACTCACCCTCCTCTTGCTTGCAATTAGTAAAATCCACAATTGACATCAGCTGCTTGTATGTATCTTTGAAGTTCTGAATGAACCGGCTTTTAACTCTGCCGATGAACCGATGAAATTAGGCGGTGATACATCCATTTTGCATCATGCTTTTATGTCAATATTTATAGCATTATGGGCTGTTATTTCACATTGTGTCACAATACTTATGGCTATTCTCTTTTATTTTACAAGGTTTACATGAAGAGGGAGAATGCCGGCAGCTAGAATTTTGGGCTCGAAAAGGAGCAAATATTGGAGACCTATTCTGCGCAACTCCAAAAGTCATGAAACTCCACGGAATATCTTAAAATAAATAAACAAAATTCGTCACCAAAGATGAAGGCCAGGGGGGCCACACCCTGCTCACGAGAGTGGGGCGCCCCCCCCCCCCCTAGGGCGCGCCCCCTACCTCGTGGGCCCCCTGGTGGCTATCCGACACCCATCTTCTCCTATATGAAGTCTTTCGATGAGAAAAAAATAGAAGAAAAACCTTTCGGGACGAGACTCCGCCACCATGAGGGAACCTTGGCGAAACCAATCTAGGGCTCCGGCAGAGCTGTTCTGCAGGGACACTTCCCTCCGGGAGGGGGAAATCATCACCATCGTCATCACCAATGCTCCTCTCATTGGGAGAGGGCAATCTCCATCAACATCTTCACCAGCACCATCTCATCTCCAAACCCTAGTTCATCTCGTGTATCCAATTCTTGTCTCCAAGTCCGGTATTGGTGCTAGTAGGTTGCTAGCTAGTAGTGTTGATTACTCCTTGTAGTTGATGCTAGTTGGTTTATTTGGTGGAAGATCATATGTTCAGATCCTTTATGCATATTATTACCCCTCTGATTATGAACATGAATATGCTTTGTGAGTAATTACGTTTGTTCATGAGGACAAGGGAGAAGTCTTGCTATTAGTAGTCATGTGAATTTGGTATTCATTCGATATTTTGATAAGATGTATGTTGTCTAGCCTCTAGTGGTGTTATGTGAACGTCGACTACATAACACTTCACCATTATTTGGGCCTAGAGGAAGGCATTGGGAAGTAATAAGTAGATGATGGGTTGCTAGAGTGATAGAAGCTTAAACCCTAGTTTATGCGTTGCTTCGTAAGGGGCTGATTTGGATCCATATGTCTCATGCTATGGTTAGGTTCACCTTAATACTTTTGTTGTAGTTGCGGATGCTTGCAATAGAGGTTAATCATAAGTGGGATGCTTGTTCAAGTAAGAATAGCACCAAAGCACCGGTCCACCCACATATCAAATTATCAAAGTACCGAACGTGAATCCTATGAGCGTGATGAAAACTAGCTCGACGATATTCCCATGTGTCCTCGAGAGCGCTTTTCCTATTATAAGAGTTTGTCCAGGCTTGTCCTTTGCTAAAAAAAGGATTGGGCCACCTTGCTGCACTTTATTTACCTTTGTTACTTGTTGCTCGTTACAATTTATCTTATCACAAAACTATCTGTTACCACTTATTTCAGTACTTGCAGAGAATACCCTGCTGAAAACCGCTTATCATTTCCTTCTACTCCTCATTGGGTTCGACGCTCTTATTTATCGAAAGGACTACGATAGATACCCTATACTTGTGGGTCATCAAGACTCTTTTCTAGCGCGGTTGCCGGGGAGTGAAGCGCCTTTGGTAGGTTGAATTTGGTAAGGAAAAATTTATTTAGTGTGCTGAAATTTTCTGTCACTTGTTACTATGGAAAGTAATTGTCTGAGGGGCTTGTTCGGGGTATCTTCACCCCGTCTAGTAGAGCAAAGAGTTGCTCCTCAACCTACTGAACCTACTTAACCTATTGAAAATGAAACTCCTTTTGAGATTCCTTCGGGTATGATGGAAAAACTGCTAGCTAACACTTTTACAGGAGATGGAACAAAGCATCCTGATGAACATCTACGCTATGTGGATGAAGTTTGTGGACTATTTAAGCTTGCAGGTATACCCGATGATGTTGTTAAGAAGAAGGCCTTCCCTTTATCTTTGAAGGGAGACACATTGTCATGGTACAGGCTATGTGATGATATGAGATCATGGAACTATAAAAGATTGAAATTGGAATTTCATCAAAAGTATTACCCTATGCATCTTGTTCATCGTGATCGCAATTATATATATAATTTTTGGCCTCGCGAAGGAGAAAGCATCGCTCAAGCTTGGGGGAGGCTTAAATCAATGTTATATTCATGCCCCAATCATGAGCTCCCAAGAGAAGTAATTATGCAAAGTTTTTATGCTCGGCTTTCTGATAACAATCGCACCATGCTAAATACTTCTTGTGCTGGCTCTTTTATGATGAAGACTATTGAATTGAAATGGAATCTATTGGATAGAATTAAACACAACTCTGAAGATTGGGACCTCGACGAAGGTAAGGAGTCAGGTATGACACCTAAGTTTTATTGTGTTAAATCATTTATGGATACCGATATTTTCCGTAAGTTTAGCACTAAATATGGACTTGACTCTCAGATAGTAGCTTCTTTCTGTGAATCTTTTGCTACTTATGTTGATCTCCCCAAGGAGAAGTGGTTTAAATATCATCCTCCCATAGAAGTAAAAGTAGCTGCACCTATTAAAGTTGAAGAAAAGACTATCACTTATAATGATCCTATTGTTCCTACTTCTTATGTTGAGAAACCACCTTTCCTTGTTAGAATGAAGGATCATGCTAAAGCTTGAACTGTTGTTCGTAAAAGCAATATTAGAACTTATACACCTCCTGAGCAAGTCAAAGTAGAACCCAATATTGCTATTGTTAAAGATCTCTTGTCTGATAATATCAATGGGCATGTTATTCAATTCCAAAGTGAAACTACTAGAATTGCTAAACCTTGTGCTAGAGATAAACATAAAATAGACCTGTGGTAGGCGTGCCTGTTATTTCTGTTAAAATAGGAGATCATTGTTATCATGGCTTATGTGATATGGGTGCCAGTGCTAGTGTTATACCTATTACCTTGTATGAAGAAATTATGCATGATATTGCACCTGCTGAGTTAGAGGATATTGATGTTACAATTAAACTTGCCAATAGAGATAATATATCTGCAATGGGAATTGTTAGAGATGTTGAAGTCTTGTGTGGAAAAACCAAATATCCCGCTGATTTTCTTGTTCTTGGTTCTCCACAAGATAGCTTTTGTCCCATTATATTTGGTAGACCCTTCTTGAATACTGTTAATGCTAAGATAGACTACGAAAAGAATGTTGTTACTGTTGGCTTGGATGATATGGTTCATGAGTTTAATTTCTCTAAATTTAGTAAACAACATCGTGAGGAAGAATTTCCTAGTAAGGATGAAATTATTGGTCTTCCTTCTATTGCCATACCTCCTAGTGATCCTTTAGAACACTATTTGCTACACCATGAAAATGATAAGTTCATGAATGAAAGAAGGGAAATAGATGAAGTATTCTTTAAACAGGAAGCTATTCTGCAACACAATTTGCCTGTTGAAATCCTAGGGGATACTCCTCCACCCAAGGGTGATCCCGTGTTTGAGCTTAAACCGTTGCCTGATAATCTTAAATATGCTTATCTTGATGAAAAGAAAATATATCCTGTCATTATTAGTGCTAACCTTTAAGAGCATGAAGAAGAAAGATTATTAAAAACTCTGAAGAAGAACCGTGCCGCTATTGGATATACTCTGGATGATCTTAAGGGCGTTAGTCCCACTCTATGTCAACATAAAATAAATTTGGAAGCGGATGCCAAACCAGTTCGTGACCCTCAATGACGTTTGAATCCTAAAATGAAAGAAGTGGTAAGAAAAGAAATACTCAAGCTTCTGGAGGTGGGTATAATTTATCCCGTTGCTAATAGTCAGTGGGTAAGTCCTGTCCATTGTGTCCCTAAGAAGGGAGGTATTACTGTTGTCCCTAATGATAAAGATGAATTGATTCCGCAAAGAATTATCACAGGTTATAGGATGGTAATTGATTTCCGCAAATTAAATAAGGCTACTAAGAAAGATCATTACCCTTTACCTTTTATTGATCAAATGCTAGAAAGATTATGTAAACATACACATTATTGTTTTCTAGATGGTTATTCTGGTTTCTCCCAAATACCTGTGTCGGCTAAAGATCAATCAAAGACTACTTTTACATGCCCTTTTGGTACTTTTGCTTATAGACGTATGACTTTCGGTTTATGTAATGCACCTGCTACCTTTCAAAGATGCATGATGGCTATATTCTCTGACTTTTGCGAAAAGATTTGTCAGGTTTTCATCGACGACTCTTCCGTCTATGGTTCCTCTTTTGATGATTGCTTGAGCAATCTTGCTTGAGTTTTGCAGAGATGTGAAGAAACTAATCTTGTCTTTAATTGGGAAAAGTGCCACTTTATGGTTAATGAAGGTATTGTCTTGGGGCACAAGGTTTCTGAAAGAGGTATTGAAGTTGATAAAGCCAAGGTTGATGCTATTGAAAAGATGCCATGTCCCAAGGACATCAAAGGTATAAGAAGTTTCCTTGGTCACGCTGGATTTTATAGGAGGTTCAAGGACTTCTCAAAAATTTCTCGGCCTCTAACTAATTTACTACAAAAAGATGTACCATTTGTCTTTGATGATGATTGTGTAGAAGCATTTGAAATACTTAAGAAAGCATTAGTCTCTGCACCTGTTGTTCAGCCACCTGATTGGAATTTACCCTTTGAAATTATGTGTGATGCTAGTAATTATGCTGTAGGTGTTGTTCTAGGGCAAAGAGTTGATAAGAAATTAAATGTTATCCATTATGCTAGTAAGAATCTAGACAATGCTCAAAGAAATTATGCTACTACCGACTAGGAACTTTTAGCAGTTGTCTTTGCTTGTGATAAATTCAGACCCTATATTGTTGATTCTAAAGTAACTATTCACACTGATCATGTTGCTATTAAATATCTTATGGAAAAGAAAGATGCAAAACCTAGACTTATTAGATGGGTTCTCTTGCTGCAAGAATTTGATTTGCATATTGTTGATAGAAAAGGAGCTGAGAACCCCATTGCAGACAACTTATCTAGGTTAGAGAATGTTCTTGATGACCCACTACCTATTGATGATAGCTTTCTTCACGAACAATTAAATGTCATAAGCACTTCTCGTAGCACTCCATGGTATGCTGATTATGCTAATTATATTGTTGCTAAATTTATACCACCTAGCTTTACATACCAACAAAAGAAAAAGTTTTTCTTTGATCTGTGACATTACTTTTGGGATGACCGACATCTTTATAAAGAAGGAGTAGATGGTGTTATTAGACGTTGTGTACCTGAGCATGAACAGGAACAGATCCTACGCAAGTGTCACTCCGAAGCTTATGGAGGACACCACGCTGGAGATAGAACTGCACATAAGGTATTGCAATCTGTTTTTTATTGGCCTACTCTCTTCAAGGATGCCCGTAAGTTTGTTTTGTCTTGCGATGAATGCAAAAGAATTGGTAATATTAGTAGACGTCAAGAAATGCCTATGAATTATTCACTTGTTATCGAACCATTTGATGTTTCGGGCTTTGATTATATGGGACCTTTTCCTGCCTCTAATGGATATACACATATTTTAGTTGATGTTGATTACGTTACTAAGTGGGTAGAAGCTATGCCAACTAGTAGTGTTGATCATAACACCTCTATTAAAATGCTTAAGGAAGTTATTTTTCCGAGGTTTGGAGTCCCTAGATATTTAATGACTGATGGTGGTTCACACTTTATTCATGGTGCTTTCCGTAAAATGCTTGCTAAATATGACGTTAATCATAGAATTGCATCTCCTTATCACCCGCAGTCTAGTGGTCAAGTAGAGTTGAGCAATAGAGAGCTCAAATTAATTTTGCAAAAGACTGTCAATAGGTCTAGAAAGAATTGGTCCAAGAAACTTGATGATGCATTATGGGCCTATAGGACTGCATATAAGAATCCTATGGGCATGTCTCCGTATAAAATGGTTTACGGAAAAGCTTGTCACTTACCTCTCGAACTAGAACATAAGGCATATTGGGCTATTAAAGAGCTCAACTATGACTTTAAACTTGCCGGTGAGAAGAGGTTATTTGATATTACCTCACTTGATGAATGGAGAACCCAAGCTTATGAAAATGCCAAGTTGTTTAAAGAAAATTTTAAAAGATGGCATGACAAAAGGATACAGAAGAGGGAGTTTAATGTAGGTGATTATGTTTTGCTATACAACTCTCGTTTAAGATTTTTTGCAGGAAAACTTGTCTCTAAATGGGAAGGTCCCTACGTTATCGAGGAGGTCTATCGTTCTGATGCCATAAAAATCAATAACTTTGAAGGCACAAATCAAAAGGTGGTAAATGGTCAAAGGATCAAACACTATATCTCAGGTAATCCTATAAATGTTGAAAACCAATATTATTGAAACCGTAACCCCGGAGGAATACATAAGGGACGCCTTCCGGACTGTTCCAGACTTCGAAAAGGAATAGGTATGTGGTACGGTAAGTAAAGCGACTCCAAAACTATTTTTAAGGCAATATTTCTCCGTTTTGGAATATTTAGAAAAATAGAAAAATGAGTAGCAGTCCGGGGAGGACACGAGGCCTCCACGAGGGTGGAGGCCCCCCCCCGGGCGCGCCCCCCTACCTCGTGAGCACCTCGTGTGCCCTCCGGACTCCGTTTTCCTGCACGATACGTATTTTGGTCGGTAAAAATTCATTATATATACTCCCGAAGGTTTTGACTCTCGTATCACACAAATCTCCCATGTTCTTGTTTCGAGCTGTTTTTCTGACAGGTCTAGATCATCATGACGACCCCAAGTGCTTCCAAGGACAAGTTCTTCGAGAAGGTGATCAACCCTGACCTCGCGGAGGTGCTGTGACACCGTCAAACTATTGAGATCGGTGATGGGTTGCTGCACATCCGCGATGTTGAGGGACCAAAGGGAGCCGGAAGTGTGGAGTCGAGGCTCGAAGCAATGGAGCAACAAGTTTTCAAGTGCCAGGGGATCACTACTAGGGAAAAGGCTATACACAGAATCTTAGCAGCAGCGCGGTTCAAAAAACTGCACTAGTGCTATTTAGCAGTAGCGAGCTATTAAAAACCGCTACTGAGACATTAAACTTAGCAATGGCGCTGTTGTAAAAAAGCGCTACTACTAATATTCCCATTGGTAGAATGCTAGGCTACGCATAGCAGATAGCGAGCTTAATGAAACGCTCTCGCTAGAGTTACGCTTAGCAGCGCTGCTTTCAGAGAAGAGCGCTACTACTAACGGAAATAAAATAAGATGATAAACAAATAGAAATTTAAATGAAAATGAAAGAAATAGAAAAAGGAGAAAGGGAAAAATAAAATGTAAAGCAAAATAAACGAAAAAGTGAAAAATCGGAGGAAGGCATAGCAGCAGCGTTTGTTTGTAAGAGGCGCTATAGCTAACGTAGCTGCAGCGCGTGCCCTAGACCCCCGCTATAGAAACAGAATAGGAAATTAGCTATAGCTACCGCTAAGTTTGACTTAGCCAAAAATTCGTTCCCCATGCCACCACTTCCCCAAATCCTCAAACCCACCCAAGGCCGCCATCTCCCCGATTCGTCGCCCCACACTTCGCCGACACCGACGACGCGCACCAGAGCCATGCGCCGTCGACGACACCGGAGCCGCCCCCAACGCCACGGAGCCGCGCAGCCTCGTCAACGCCACCGGAGCCGCCGTCGACGCCACCTTCCTCGCCGTCACCGGAGACGCCTGCCTCCTCGCCACACGGAGACGCCCTGCCTCCCTCGCCACCACACTGCCTCTGTCGCTACCACCGGAGCCATCATCTGTAAGCCCCCACCCCTCCTCTCTCTCATGCATAGGTTAGCCAGTTTTTAATTAGGTTAATTATCTAGGTTAGGGCAAAAATTTAGTTAGGGCATTGACAGAGAAGTAGTTAGGTTAACTAGTTTAATTAGGTTAATTATCTAGGTTAGTGCAAAAACTTAGTTAGGGCTTTGACAGAGAACTAGTCAGGTTAACTAGTTTAATTAGGTTAATTATCCATGTTAATTAGTGCAAAAATTTATTTTAGGCTTTGACAGAGAACTAGCTGTGTTAACTAGTTTAATTAGGGTTAATTATCTAGGTAAACTAGATTAACTAACTAGGTTAAATAGGTAGGTTAATTAGGTTCGTTGGATTAAGAAGCTAGGTTAAGCAGATTGGCAAAGGTTTTTGATTTTTCAAAAGACCACTATTTTTCAAGGAAAAGAATTTAGGAAAATTTTATTTTTCATTGTGGTCATGTTATATCTTTTCATTGAAGTTGTTCGATTGTGCCCAAGTGGTGGCTTTGTTGTTTCTGTGAATGATGTTTGAGTGGCCTATGTTTTGCCGGAATGTTGATTCATTTCTGTTCCGGCAAATTTCAGGTTCTCGATTTGTCCACTTTTTAGCAAAGGTCATGCCGAAATTTCCCGTGAATTTCGGCATGACTTGTGCTACAAACTAGGACATATCGAGTGCCCGGGATTTGCCGCACCAAGATGGAGTCAACATTCCTGCAAAACAATAGTCCTTTTTTATGTCATTATTCATTTTATTAGGTCTAGAATTAATTGACTAGATTTAATCATAGGAAACATGGCTAGCAACAATGAAGGACAGGGTTCTGGTGATTGCGACGCGTCTCCGGCGGGCATTTAATTTTTAGCTTTACCGACGATCAACAGATGTTGTTGCTGGGCCCGCATCGGGATCGAGACCGACACACACGACCGTGTTGAGACCGATACGCAGACCGGTGTCTTGAGACTAACACCGCGCTGAGATTCAGACCGCATCGAGACCGTGCTTGAGACCGTGCTGCCTCGGGAGTGGATCCGTGTAGCACCGAAAGCGAAGAGGCAACGGGTTCCTAACAAACTCAGGACTACTAGACTGGTGGTCACGGAGGTGGACAACAGCAATTTTGAGCCAAAGGCGCCCGAGGAAACGCGCGCGTGCTACGGCAATCAAATAGGCTGCATCATACGGACAACCGCCTGTTGGGGAACGTAGTAATTTCAAAAAATTTCCTATGCACACGTAAGATCATGGTGATGCATAGCAACAAGAGGGGAGAGTGTTGTCTACGTACCCTCGTAGACCCGAAGCGGAAGCGATCACAACATAGAGGAAGTAGTCGACGCTCTCCTCGCGATCCGACCGATCCCGCGCCGTTACTCCGCGCCCAGTTCTTGACACACGTACAGCTCGATGACGCCCCTCGACTCGATCTAGCCGAGTGTCGAGGGAGAGTTTCACAAGACGACGGCGTGGTGGACGATCTTGATGTTTCACCGGCGCAGGGCTTCGCTTAAGCTTCGCGACGGTATGACCGAGGTGGAATATGGTGGAGGGGGCAACGCACATGGCTAAGGAACGATCCGTAGATCAAACTTGTGTGTCCTAGGGTGCCCCTGCCCCGTATATAAAGGAGGGAGGGGGAGGCCGGCGCCCCTATAGGCGCGCCAAGGAGGGGGGAGTCCTCCTCCTAGTTGGAGTAGGACTCCTTTTCCTAGTCCAACTAGGAAGGAGAAGGGGAAGGAAAGAGAGGAGAGGAGAGGAAGGGGCCGCCCCCTCCTGTCCTATTCGACTCTGGGGCGCCACCGCTGGTGCGGCCCTCTCTCTCCCCTCTTGGCCCACTAAGGCCCATACTTCCCCGGGGTTCCAGTAACCCTCCGGCACTCCGGTTTTCTCCGAAACTTCCGAACCTTTCCGTGTCCGAATATAGCCGTCAATATATCAATCTTTATGTCTCGACCATTCCGAGACTCCTCGTCATGTCCGTGATCACATCCGGACTCCTAACTTCTTCGGTACATCAAAATACATAAACTCATAATAACCGCCATCGAAACCTTAAGCGTGCGGACCCTACGGTTCGAGAACAATGTAGACATGACCGAGACACATCTCCGGTCAATAACCAATAGCGGACCTGATGCCCATATTGGTTCCTACATATTCTACGAAGATCTTTATCGGTCGACCGCATAACAACATACGTTGTTCCTTTGTCATCGGTATGTTACTTGCCCGAGATTCGATCGTCGGTATCCAATACCTAGTTCAATCTCGTTACGCAAGTCTCTTTACTCGTTCCGTAATACATCATCTCACAACTAACTCATTAGTTGTAGTGCTTGCAAGGCTTCATGATGTGCATTACCGAGAGGGCCCAGAGATACCTCTCCGACAATCGAGTGACAAAACCTAATCTCGAAATACGCCAACCCAACATTTGCCTTTGGAGACACCTGTAGTACTCCTTTATAATCACCCAGATTACGCCAGACGCTTGGTAGCACCAAAGTGTTCCTCCGTAAACGGAGTTGCATAATCTCATAGTTACAGGAACATGTATAAGTCATGGATAAAAGCAGTAGCAACATACTAAACGATCGTGTGCTAAGCTAATGGAATGGGTCATGTCAATCGATCATTCTACTAATGATGTGACCTTGTTAATCAAATAACAACTCTTTGTTCATGGTCAGAAACATAACCATTTTTGATTAACAAGCTAGTCTAGTAGAGGCATACTAGTGACATAATGTTTTGTCTATGCATTCACACATGTATCATGTTTCCGGTTAATACAATTCTAGCATGAATGATAAACATTTATCATGAAATAAGGAAATAAATAATAACTTTATTATTGCCTCTAGGGCATATTTCCTTCGCCTCCCACTTGCACTAGAGTCAATAATCTAGATTACATAGTAATGATCCTAACACCCATGGAGTCTTGGTGCTGATCATGTTTTGCTCGTGGAAGAGGCTTAGTCAACGGTCTGCAACATTCAGATCCGTATGTATCTTGCAAATCTCTATGTCTCCCACCGGACTAAGTCCCGGATGGAATTGAAGCGCCTCTTGATGTGCTTGGTCCTCTTGTGAAATCTGGATTCCTTTGCTAAGGCAATTGCTCCATAGATTGTCACGAAGATTTTCATTGGACCCGATGCACTAGGTATGACACCTAGATCGGATATGAACTCCTTCATCCGCACTCCTTCATTAGCTGCTTCCGGCTGCTATGTACTCCGCTTCACATGTAGATCCCGCCACGACGCTTTGTTTAGAACTGCACCAACCGACAGCTCCTCCGCTTAGTGTAAATACGATCTGGTCTGTGATTTAGAATCGTCCGGATCGGTGTCAAAGCTTGCATCAACGTAACTGCCATTTATGAGCTCTTTGTCACCTCCATATACGAGAAACATATCCTTAGTCCTTTTCGTATTTCAGATGTTCTTGACCGCTGTCCAAAGATCCACTCGGATTACTTTGGTACCTCCTGCTAGGCTTATAGCAAGGCACACATCAGGTCTGGTACACAGCATTGCATACATGATAGAGCCTATGGCTGAAGCATAGGAACATCTTTCATTTTCTCTATCTTCTCGCATTGGTCGGGCATTGAGTCTTACTCAACTTCACACCTTGTAACACAGCAAGAACCCTTTCTTTGCTTGATCCATTTTGAACTTCTTCAAAATTTTGTCAAGGTATGTGCTTTGTGAAAGTCCAATTAAGCGCCTTGATCTATCTCTATAGATCTTAATGCCCAATATGTAAGCAGCTTCACCGAGGTCTTTCATTGAAAAACTCTTATTCAAGTATCCCTTTATGCTATCCAGAATTCTATATCATTTCCGATTAGCAATATGTCATCTACATATAATATCGAAATGCTATAGAGCTCCCACTCACTTTCTTGTAAATACAGGCTTCTCCAAAAGTCTCAGACAAACCCAAATGCTTTGATCACATTATCAAAGCGCTTATTCCAACTCCGAGATGCTTGCACCAGTCCATAGATGGATCGCTGGAGCTTGCACACTTTGTTAGCTCCTTTGGATCGAAAAACCTTCTGTTGCATCATATACAACTCTTCTTCCGTAAATCCATTCAGAATGCAGTTTTACATCCATTTGCCAAATTTCATAATCATAAAATGCGCAATTGCTAACATGATTCGGACAGACTTAAGCATCGCTACGGGTGAGAAGGTCTCATCGTAGTCAATCCCTTGAACTTGTCGAAACCCTTTGCGATAAGTCGAGCTTTGTAGACGATAATATTACCGTCGCGTCGGTCTTCTTCTTGAAGATCCACTTGTTTTCTATTGCTTGCCTACCCTCGGCAAGTCAACCAAAGTCCATACTTTGTTTTCATACATGGATCCCATCTCAGATTTCATGGCCTCAAGCCATTTTATGAATCTGGGCTCACCATCGCTTCTTCATAGTTCGAGGTTCATCATGATCTAGTAGCATGATTTCCGAACAGGATTACCGTACCACTCAGTGCGGATCTTACTCTGGTTGATCTACGAGGTTCTCAGAGTAACTTGATCTGAAGTTTCATGATCAACATCATTAACTTCCTCACTACTTGGTGTAGGTGTCTCAGAAACCGGTTTCTGCGACAAACTACTTTCAAGTAAGGGAGAAGGTACTATTACCTCATCAAGTTCTACTTTCCTCCCACTCACTTCTTTCGAGAGAAACTCCTTCTCTAGAAAGGATCCATTCTTAGCAACGAATGTCTTGCCTTCGGATCTGTGATAGAAGGTGTACCCAACTGTCTCCTTTGGGTATCCTATGAAGACACATTTCTCCGATTTGGGTTCGAGCTTATCAGGTTGAAGCTTTTTCACATAAGCATCGCATCCCCAAACTTTAAGAAACAACAACTTTGGTTTCTTGCCAAACCACAGTTCATAAGGTGTCGTCTCAACGGATTTCGACGGTGTTCTATTCAGGTGAATGCGGCCGCCTCTAGAGCATAACCCCAAAACGATAGCGGTAAATCTGTAAGAGACATCATAGATCGCACCATATCTAGTAAAGTGCGACATTACGATGTTCGGACACACCATTACACCGTGGTGTTCCGGTGGCGTGAGTTGCTAAACTATTCCGCATTGTTTCAAATGTAGACCAAACTCGTAACTCAAATATTCACCTCCACGATCAGATCGTAGAAATTTAATTTTCTTGTTACGATGATTTTCAACTTCACTCTGAAATTCTTTGAACTTTTCAAATGTTTCAGACTTATGTTTCATTAAGTAGATATACCCATATCTGCTTAAGTCATCTGTGAAGGTGAGAAAATAACGATATCCGCCACGAGCCTCAACATTCATTGGACCACATACATCTGTATGTATGATTTCCAACAAATCTGTTGCTCTCTCCATAGTACCGGAGAACGGGGTTCTAGTCATCTTGCCCATGAGGCACGGTTCGCAAGTGCCAAGTGATTCATAATCAAGTGACTCCAAAAGTCCATCAGTATGGAGTTTCTTCATGCGCTTTACACCGATATGACCTAAACGGCAGTGCCACAAATAAGTTGCACTATCATTATCAACTCTGCATCTTTTGGCTTCAACATTATGAATATGTGTATCACTACTATCGAGATTCATCAAAAATAGACCACTCCTCAAGGGTGCATGACCATAAAAGATATTACTCATATAAATAGAACAACCATTATTCTCTCGATTTAAATGAATAACCGCCTCGCATTAAACAAGATCCAGATATAATGTTCATGCTCAACGCAGCACCAAATAACAATTATTTAGGTCTAAAACTAATCCCAAGGTAGATGTAGAGGTAGCGTGCCGACCGCGATCACATCGACTTTGGAACCATTTCCCACGCGATCGTCACCTCGCCCTTTGCCGGTGTTCGCTAATCAGTAGTCCCTGTTTCGAGTTGCAAATATTAGCAATGAACCAGATCAAATACCAGTGCTATCATGAGCTCTAGTAAGGTACACATCAATAACATGTATATCACATATACCTTTGTTCACCTTGCTATCCTTCTTATCCGCCAAATACTTGGGGCAGTTCCGCTTCCAAAGGACCAGTCTGCTTGCGGTAGAAGCACTCGGCCAGGCTTAGGTCCAGACTTGGGTTTCTTCTCCGAGCAGCAACTTGCTTGCTGTTCTTCTTGAAGTTCCTTCTTCTTCCCTTTGCCTTTCTTCTTGAAACTAGTGGTCTTATTGACCATCAACACTTGATGCTCCTTCTGATTTCTACCTCCGCAGCCTTTAGCATTGCGAAGAGCTCTGTATAGTGTTTACTAACCCTTGCATATTATAGTTCATCACGAAGCCTTTGTAGCTTGGTGGCGGTGATTGAAGAATTCATCAATGACACAATCATCCGGAAGATTAACTCCCAATTGTGTCAAGTGATTGTAGTACCCGCACATTCTGAGTATGTGCTCACTAATGTAACTATTCTCCTCCATCTTGCAGCTATAGAACTTATTGGAGACTTCATATCTCTCAATCCGGGCATTCTGTTGGAATATTAACTTCAACTCTGGAACATCTCATATGCTCCATAACGCTCAAAACGTCGTTGAAGTCCCGGTTCTAATCCTTAAAGCATGGCACACTCGAACTATAGAGTAGTCATCAGCTTTGCTCGCCAGACGCTCACAACATCCGTGTTGCTCCAGAAGAGTTGGCACCTAGCGGTGCATCCAGACGTAACTCTTCAGGCAGCAATGAGGATGATCCTCGTTACGGACCCAGTCCGTGTAATTGCTACCATCATCTTTCAACTTTGCTTTCTCAAGGAACGCATTAAAATTCAACGGAACAACAAAGACGAGCCATCTATCTACAATCAAACATAAACAAGCAAGATACTATCGGTACTAAGTTCATGATAAATTTAAGTTCAATTAATCACATTACTTAAGAACTCCCACTTAGAAAGACATCTCTAGTCATCTAAGTGATCACGTGATCCAAATCAACTAAACCATAACCGATCATCATGTGAAATGGAGTAGTTTTCAATGGTAAACATCTTATGTTGATCACATCTACTATATGATTCACGCCGACCTTTCGGTCTCCGTGTTCCGAGGCCATATCTGCATATGCTAGGCTCGTCAAGTATAACCCAGTATTCTGCGTGTGCAAAACTGGCTGGCACCCGCTGTAGATGGACGAGAGCTTATCACACCCGATCATCACGTGGTGTCCAGGCACGATTTAACTTTGGCAACGGTGCATACTCGGGAGAACACTTCTTGATAATTTAGTGAGAGATCATCTTATAATGCTACCGTCAATCAAAGCAAGATAAGATGCATAAAGGATAAACATCACATGCAAATCAATATAAGTGATATGATATGGTCATCATCATCTTGTGCTTCGTGATCTTCATCTCCGCAGCACCACCATGATCACCATCGTCACCGGCGCGACACCTTGATCTCCATCGTAGCATCGTTGTCGTCTCGCCATTCTTATGCTTCTATGACTATCGCTACTGCTTAGTGATAAAGTAAAGCATTACAGGGCGATTGCATTGCATACAATAAAGCGACAACCATATGGCTCCAGCCAGTTGCCGATAACTTCGGTTACAAAACATGATCATCTCGTACAATAAAATATAGCATCACGTCTTGACCATATCACATCACAACATGCCCTGCAAAAACAAGTTAGACGTCCTCTACTTTGTTGTTGCAAATTTTACGTGGCTGCTACGGGCTTAAGCAAGAACCAGTCTCACCTACGCATCAAAACCACAACGATACTTCACAAATAGACTCCGTTTAACCTTCTCAAGGACCGGGCGAGCCACACTCGGTTCAACTAAA
Source organism: Aegilops speltoides (assembly GCA_021437245.1). Lineage (NCBI taxonomy): Eukaryota > Viridiplantae > Streptophyta > Magnoliopsida > Poales > Poaceae > Aegilops > Aegilops speltoides. The sequence continues at coordinate 571,298,693 of CM038143.1, read as the reverse complement.
GTGAGAGAGACAGCACCCACCAGTCACCTTTAAGCAACGAGTGCTCGTGGCGGTGAAACCAGTCTCGCGTAAGCGTCGCGTAATGTCGGTCCGGGCCGCTTCATCTCACAATACCGCTGAACCAAAGTATGACATGCTGGTAGGTAGTATGACTTGTATCGCCCACAACTCACTTGTGTTCTACTCGTGCATAACATCAAACCATAAAAACCTAGGCTCGGATGCCATCATTGGGGAACGTAGTAATTTCAAAAAATTCCTACGCACACGTAAGATCATGGTGATGCATAGCAACGAGAGGGAGAGTGTTGTCTACGCACCCTCGTGAGACCCGGCGAAGCGATCACAACGTAGAGGAAGTAGTCGTCGTTCTCCTCGCGATCCGACCGATCCCGGCGCCAAGCATTCGGCGCCCCGAGTTCTTGACACACGACAGCTCGATGACGTCCTCGTACTCGATCTAGCCGAGTGTCGAGGAGAGTTTCACAAGACGACGGCATGGTGACGATCTTGATGTTTCACCGGCGCAGGGCTTCGCCTAAGCTTCGCGACGGTATGACCGAGGTGGAATATGGTGGAGGGGGGCACCGCACACGGCTAAGGAACGATCCGTAGATCAAACTTGTGTGTCCTAGGGTGCCCCCTGCCCCCGTATATAAAGGAGGGAGGGGGGAGGCCGGCCGGCCCCTATAGGCGCGCCAAGGAGGGGGGAGTCCTCCTCCTAGTTGGAGTAGGACTCCCCTTTCCTAGTCCAACTAGGAAGGGAGAAGGGGGAAGGAAAGAGAGGGAGAGGGAGGGGGGGGGGCCGCCCCCTCCTTGTCCTATTCGGACTCCCCTGGGGCGCCACCTCCTAGTGCGGCCCCTCTCTCTCCCCTCTTGGCCCACTAAGGCCCATACTTCCCCGGGGTTCCGTAACCCCTCCCAACTCCGGTTTTCTCCGAAACTTCCGAACCTTTTCGTGTCCGAATATAGCCGTCCAATATATCAATCTTTATGTCTCGACCATTCCGAGACTCCTCGTCATGTCCGTGATCACATCCGGACTCGAACTTCTTCGGTACATCAAAATACATAAACTCATAATAACCGCCATCGAAACCTTAAGCGTGCATGGACCCTACGGTTCGAGAACAATGTAGACATGACCCGAGACATCGTCTCCGGTCAATAACCAATAGCGGACCTGGATGCCCATATTGGTTCCTACATATTCTACGAAGATCTTTATCGGTCGACATAACAACATCGTTGTTCCTTTGTCATCGGTATGTTACTTGCCCGAGATTCGATCGTCGGTATCCAATACCTAGTTCAATCTCGTTACGGCAAGTCTCTTTACTCGCTCCGAATACATCATCTCACAACTAACTCATTAGTTGTAGTGCTTGCAAGGCTTCAGTGATGTGCATTACCGAGAGGGCCCAGAGATACCTCTCCGACAATCGGAGTGACAAAACCTAATCTCGAAATACGCCAACCCAACATTTGCCTTTGGAGACACCTGTAGTACTCCTTTATAATCACCCGATTACGTTGTGACGTTTGGTAGCACCAAAGTGTTCCTCCGGTAAACGGGAGTTGCATAATCTCATAGTTACAGGAACATGTATAAGTCATGGATAAAAGCAGTAGCAACATACTAAACGATCGTGTGCTAAGCTAATGGAATGGGTCATGTCAATCAGATCATTCTACTAATGATGTGACCTTGTTAATCAAATAACAACTCTTTGTTCATGGTCAGGAAACATAACCATCTTTGATTAACAAGCTAGTCTAGTAGAGGCATACTAGTGACATAATGTTTTGTCTATGCATTCACACATGTATCATGTTTCCGGTTAATACAATTCTAGCATGAATGATAAACATTTATCATGAAATAAGGAAATAAATAATAACTTTATTATTGCCTCTAGGGCATATTTCCTTCACCGCCACCATCAACAATGAGAATCTAAAGAAGATAGAAAATATGAGGAGCTCCCTCCTAAAGAAGTTTCACCAGATATTCTTGTTCCCGGGCCAGAATGAGAAGGATTATGAAGATCCAGACAATGACCCGGCAATGAAGAAGATAAACAAACACGCCATGACCAAGTTTAGCAACGCGTTGGCCACCTGGAAAAATCGAGTGAAAGCAAAGATCAACGACGGGGAACCCTACTCCAAGATTGTAAAGGAAAGTCCGACAATCATGGAAGAGCAATTTCAAATATTCAAGGAGGCTTGCGAGGCCGAAGCTGCCTAAGAAAAGTCTAAGTACATGAAGGGGCTTCAAAAGAGGAACATTGGGACCCACCACCTCGGAAGCCGTGGTTACGGCGGAAAGAGGTCCAAATGGGCCAAGGAGGACGCGGAAGCCGCGAGTCTGGGCATCCCAGACCCCTTGGCGGATTTCACCGTCCCGCAGGAGCGTGACGTCCTGAGGGCCCGCCACCATTGGGACCCACTGAAGAAGGTTTATGAGACAACACCGGTCATTATGGAGTTCATGAGACTGCTGGTAATTTTAGTTTCTGATCAATTCGACTGCACACGTTAGTCATATTTGTAAACGATCCTTGTGCCTTTTGCAGAGAGAGCAACGCCGGATTGCGACGAAAGCGACTTCGCCGTCCGAGGCATTGGCGAGGCCAAGTGGGACACTCCATTCAACCGGCGTTGAACATATTGAAACGACAACCGTGGATACTCGACCGTCAGATGGACGCGCGCACGGTGTCGGAGACGGCGCCCGTGGAAGAAGTACTACCGTGAGACCACGGAGGAGAGAAAGGAAAGACGGAGGTTAATCAAGAAAGCATCGACAAGAAGGTTGAGATTGCGGTTGAGAAGAAATCATCTCGCATACGTCGCAACAGCGATAGCTGCCGCAAAACAAAGCGATTGCAGATATATCTATTTCCTTGGTGACGGGCGTTCACACTTGGACAAGGAAAATCCAAAAAAATGCAGAGGACTTTCCCTTGCTAACTTCTTGGCAGCACATGCTCCCTTGACTGCTCCCGTTTGCTCCCGCCTCCCAAGACTGCTCCCCGCGACTGCTCCCGCACTGCTCCCCGCACCTGCTCCCGCAGACTGCCTCAGACTGCTGCCGTGACCGGGCGTGCTCGGTGGTGCCTCCTCTTTGGCTGAGCTCGACGCCCTCACGGTATCTTCCACACCGGCCCCCTTCAATATAAATGTATAATCTCCCGTTTTCGTTGCCTTTCGGATGTCTCACGTCGCAGACTTTTATTTGCAGGCCGACGAAACCCCGTGCACCATATTGTACACCATCGGCGAACAGAAGGTGGACATGGGGAAGGGGACGATAATGGAGCCGAAGGAACCATTGTTCCACAGCCGGTCGATCCCCCCGAACGTCTTCAAGGTTTCCGTGGCCAGTGTCAAACCGGGCCCGAAATTTGCCTCCTCTAATACTAGTGGGGGATGACGACGAGACCCCGCGGCGGCTTGGTGATTGTTGCAATGGGTGGGTCCTGTTGTGGCCAAAGAGTCTGCTTCGTCTGGAGGCGGCCGGGAGCACACCCACGAGCACGCAGCCTCAGCAAGGTATGAACATCAACACCCCACCTACCCAATTAGCGTCGGGTGTCGGGTTGGGTGATAGTGGACGGGGTAAGCAGGTGGCTCCATTAGAGGCTGATGACGTCGCCATGGATGAGGATGAGGATGACGATGGCGCTGAACAGTATGTCTATACTGGCGCCTCCTCAGGGTTTGAGCATCATGAGTCGGTGCCTGAATTACCGTCTCAACGTGTTATTGACGACCATCCGGTGGTAAAGAAGCCTAGGAAGAGAGCGAGGAAAGGCAAAAAAGCTGATTCTATGATCCAGCCGCCTCAGCAGCCTCGGCTTCGGGACCGTGTAGATATCCCGATGCGGATAAATGGCATATCCTCGGTAAACCAATCCTACCAAACAGCGCTACGGGCCAGATTCGCGATCTAAGGAGACTTCATGACGATGTGCTGCGGGTAGAAAGGCCTCATCGCCGAAGATCCAGGATACCCACTCTACGTGGTTAATGTTCCGCAGCAAATGTCGACGTCAAGGGCTTCCCGCGGATAAGTTCTTCCTCCGATTCGATTACATATTCGACATGTTTCACGGAAGAAGCTGGATTTTACTTTTGTCCGCCTTTATGCCTTGCACATGAGCTACATCATTGGGGTTGAGCAGATAGCTCATATCTGTGTTGCTGACCCGCACTACATGCACGAGGCCTTCTTCGAGTCTGTGCACAGCATCATGAATACGCCGAGGATTACATCGCCGGTTTCATGCTCGCCAATAAGGACAAGGAGGCGATTCTCGTGCCTTATCATCCCGTGTAAGTCATCCGCGCTGCTATCCTTCCTTCGATTTCAATAATTCATTTGCACGGTGGAGGCTAATTAATTTGAGGTGTACTTATTTTGCGCAGCGGCGGGCGCGCCGTCCTCATCATCCTCTACCCCCGATTCTCCCACACTCTTTACTTGGACTCGTCAAGAACATTCACAAAAGGATTACACCCACATCAAAGATGTTCTCGATAAAGCTATGTTTTACTACCAAGCAAGGGGTGGAGATGTTAGGGACAAGAAGAAAAGGCGGCGGGCACGCCTTCAGCCATAAGACCGACTTCTGCTGCATCCAAAGAACCGAACGATTCTCTTAATGATGGATTCTATGTCCTACACCACATGCTGGAGTACCGACGGGATCACCGAACCTTCACATGGCACCTAGATCTAGCGATGCCCATATTCTCGCAATGGGCAAAGGACATAGGAGATATCGAGGATCATCGACTTGAGCTGAGTTCTATAACATCCAAGCGAACTTGGCCAAATCATCATGAATGAGGTCGTCGGAAAAACAGGGATGTTCCATGCAGAAGGACAAATGTCGCGGGAAGACGTCCGAACATGGATAGCCTCTCAGCGTCTCGACATGAAGCCTTTCACAAAGCTCGATGACTATCTCCCTGACTTGGATGGATGGCACGACATGATGGAGTGATTGTCGATATATGACAATGTGTCCGTTTAGTCCATAGTTTCTTTTATGACAAAACTTTGAGTTATGCACGGTGAAACTTTATTTGTGATGTAATTAAACCGTCCTCCTCGACTAGCAAAAATCACTCTAGTTAGGTCATTTGGGTACGATGAACTTTGTTATTTATGCTTATGATATGTTGTTTCTATTTTTGCCAAGTCTGTCTCTTTGTGTTGCTCAACTATATATGTTGCATATCATCGACTCATGTGACGATGCAGGTGCATAGATCATAAATGGCGAAGAAGTGCTACGCCAGGAGTATATATACGACAAGTGGCCCGAGTGTCAGGCCCAGGTGTACCGGTTTTCGGTTTCCGAGCGACACGCAGTACTTAGTTTAGGTTCACTCTAATGCGAGAGAGTGATACGAACTCATGTACTCAAAGTGATAGCTATTCTCATGTATATCATTGTTTAGATGGATGATGATGTATTTGCAAGTAATCGAGACTTGTATCGCTATTTTCGAGATTGATGACGAGAGACCACTTTGTGTTGGATGATGATTATGATGATGACATGATTTGATGAGACTAATTGTATGTATATGCTATGATTACATTTGTATGTGGATGATATGCTAAAGATTATTGTATAAAGCCTATTCAAATGCAAAACAAATAAAAAACAAATCTGCAGGGAAAAAAACTAATAAAACTAGTAGTAGCGAGGGGGGGATTTAGCAGTAGCGCCGACTTACCAGTAGCGCTTACACCAAAACGGCGCTGCAGATAATACTAGTAGCGTCCTTTTCTAAACAGCGCTGCAGCTATTCATGTGTAGCGATGGCGTGTGTCAACACGCCGCCATGCTATACGTTAGTCATAAGCCTTATTAGTAGCGCCGGTACCTGCGCTACTGAGAGGGCCCAAACCCGCGCTGCTGCTAGGCTTTTCCCTAGTAGTGGATGGTGGAGCGTGGAATCAACGCTACCCACAAGATGCTAGCGGAGTTCACCAACAACTACGAGCCGGATGCCAAGAACACCGAGGAGGCCATCTTCAAGCTACATGAGAAGATTGAGCACCTCCAAGCCCAAATCTATGATCTGCAAAACCAAAATTGTGAGTATGAATATAGATTCAAAAGGATGACTTTGGCTGCAGATTTGAGGATTCCGGAGACTCGATCATCCTTCTATGATGGTGAGCCTGTGCCATGGAAGGTGGACGACAAGCCTGCATCATCAACAACACCTCCACCGCCAACAACAAAGAAGGAGATATAATCACATGGGTATGGGCACTCCCCTTGGCAACTACCAAGCTTGGGGGAGGTGCCCTGGTATCGTATCGTCATCACAACTCCTATCTTTACCGTTTTTCTTAGTTCGATCCTTTTAGTAGTATCTTGATTTAGTAGAATAAAGTCATGGCATGATCTAGTTTTGAGTTTTGCTTTATGATCCTTCTTGGTAATCAAGTCCGTGAGCTATATAATAAAGATTAGTGTTGAGTCAAGGGCTTGATTATTTTGCCATGATATTGGGTGAATAGAAGAAAAAGAATAAAAAGAATCAAAGAGTTCATATTGATCTTATTGAAAGTAATGACTTCACATAGAAAGAGTATGATGATTAAAAGTTGTTGGGAGTTGGCAAATATAGCTTTGGTCATCGTTGCAATTAATAGGAAGTAATAAGGAAAGAGAGGATTCACATATAGATATATTATCATTGAAATCTTTTATGATTGGGAGCACTCATTAAAATATGACATGCTAAAGAGTTGATGTTGGACAAGGAAGACAACATAATGAGTTATGTTTTCTTCATCTGAGATAAAGTATGTTGTCATGGATTCTCTAACGTGTTGAGCTTGCCTTTCCCCCTCATGCTAGCCAAATTCTCAGCACCAAGTAGAAATAATACTTGTGCTTCCAAATACCCTTAAACCAGTTTTGCCATGAGAGTCCACCATATCTACCTATGGATTGAGTAAGATCCTTCAAGTAAGTGGTCATCGGTGCAAGCAATAAAAATGGCTCTCTAAATATGCATGACTTATTAGTGCAGAGAAAATAAGCTTTGTACGAACTTATTGTGGATGTAATAAAAGCGATGGACTGCACAATAAAGGTACACATACAAGGGGCAATATAAAGTGACGTTCTTTTTCATTAAGATTTTGTGTATCAACCCTAAACGCGCATGATCTGCTTTCCTCTGCGAAGGGCCTATCTTTCATTATTATCCTCTACCTTATGCAAGAGTCATGGTGATCTTCACCTTTCCTTTTTCATTTTATCCTTTGGCAAGCTCAGCATGTTGGAAAGAACATGATATATATATCTAATTGGATGTAGGGGAGCATGAATTATTATTGTTGACATTACCCTTGAGATAAAAGGTTGTGGGGCAAAACTATAAGCCCCGATCTTTCTCTGTGTCCGATTAAAACTCTGTAACCACAAGTATTGCGTGAGTGTTAGCAATTATGAAGGACTAAGTGATAGTTGAGTATGTGGACTTGCTTTTAAGCTCTGACATAGACTCTTTCCGATGTTATGATAAATTGAAATTGCTTCAATGACTGAGGTAAAAATTTGTTAGTGCTCAATAAGGTTTCTGATTCATACTTTGGCTTTGTGAAAAGATCATCATTTGAACATAAGTAATCATATGACAAAATCTATATATGTTGCTGTTATGGAAATAATCATGATGCCCTCATGTCCGTATTTTATTTTTATCGACGCCTCTACCTCTAAACATGAGGACATATTTATTGTTATCGGCTTTTCGCTTGAGGACAAGCGAGGTCTAAGCTTGGCGGAGTTGATATGTCCATTTTGCATCATGCTTTTATGTAAATATTTATTGCATTATGGGATGTTATTTCATATTATCTCATAATACTTATGGCTATTCTCTCTTATTTTACAAGGATTACATGAAGAGGGAGAATGCCGGCAGCTGGAATTCTGGGCTGGAAAAGGAGCAAATATTGGAGACCTATTATGCGCAACTCCAAAAGTCCCGAAACTCCACGGAATATCTTAAAATAAATAAAAAAAAATCGTCGCCAAAGATGAAGGCCAGGGGGGCCACACCCTGCTCACGAGGGTGCCCCCCCCCCCGGGGGGGCACGCCCCCTACCTCGTGGACCCCCTGGTGGCTCTCCGACGCCCATCTTCTCCTATATGAAGTCTTTTGATGAGAAAAAAATAGAAGAAAAACCTTTCGGGACAAGACTCTGCCGCCACGAGGCGGAACCTTGGCGGAACCAATCTAGGGCTCCGGCAGAGTTGTTCTGCCGGGGACACTTCCCTCCGGGAGGGGGAAATCATCACCATCGTCATCACCAACGCTCCTCTCATCGGGAGAGGGCAATCTCCATCAACATCTTCACCAGCACCATCTCATCTCCAAACCCTAGTTCATCTCTTGTATCCAATTCTTGTCTCCAAGTCCGGGATTGGTGCTAGTAGGTTGCTAGTAGTGTTGATTACTCCTTGTAGTTGATGCTAGTTGGTTTATTTGGTGGAAGATCATATGTTCAGATCCTTTATGCATATTATTACCCCTCTGATTATGAACATGAATATGCTTTGTGAGTAATTACGTTTGTTCGTGAGGACAAGGGAGAAGTCTTGCTATTAGTAGTCATGTGAATTTGGTATTCGTTCGATATTTTGATAAGATGTATGCTGTCTAGCCTCTAGTGGTTTTATGTGAACGTCGACTACATAACACTTCACCATTATTTGGGCCTAGAGGAAGGCATTGGGAAGTAATAAGTAGATGATGGGTTGCTAGAGTGACAGAAGCTTAAACCCTAGTTTATGCGTTGCTTCATAAGGGGCTGATTTGGATCCATATGTCTCATTTATGGTTAGGTTCACCTTAATACTTTTGTTGTAGTTGCGGATGCTTGCCATAGAGGTTAATCATAAGTGGGATGCTTGTTCAAGTAAGAACAGCACCCAAGCACCGTCCACCCTCATATCAAATTATCAAAGTACCGAACGCGAGAGCGTGATGAAAACTAGCTTGACGATATTCCCATGTGTCGTCGGGAGCGCTTTTCCTATTATTAGAGTTTGTCCAGGCTTGTCCTTTGCTACAAAAAGGATTGGGCCACCTTGCTGCACTTTATTTACCTTGTTACTTGTTGCTCGTTACAATTTATCTTATCACAAAACTATCCGTTACCACTTATTTCAGTACTTGCAGAGAATACCTTGCTGAAAACCGCTTATCATTTCCTTCTGCTCCTCGTTGGGTTCGACACTCTTACTTATCGAAAAGACTACGATAGATCCCCTATACTTGTGGGTCATCAGGCGGCAGCCCCTTCAACAAAGTGCGGGTAGTCCCATCCAACATCATGGTGAAGTACTTGGCCATCACAGCATCACTGACTTCCTGTAGTTCCATAGCCATCTCATAGCTTTCAGTCCACGCCCCAGCCTGTAAGTCGGCCGTGTAATTAGGCACCTTTCGAGGCCCTTGAAATCCTTGGGAAAACGCTTGTTACGTAGAGCCGGCACTAGACACGGGACACCTCCGGTCCTAGTGGTCATGCCTGCATCAATAGAAGTCATCGGATAAACCGGAAGAGGCTGGTAAGCCACCCGCTGAGCCGCCTGCTCAGCCGCCTGCTGAGCCGCCCGCTCAGCCTCTTGATGTATTCTGTCCCGATCAACTGATGACCCACAAGTATAGGGGATCTATCATAGTCCTTTCGATAAGTAAGAGTGTCGAACCAAACGAGGAGCGAAGAAATGACAAGCGGTTTTCAGTAAGGTTTTCTCTGCAAGCACTGAAATTGCAGGTAACAGGTAATTTTGTGATAAGATAAATTGTAACGAGTAACAAGCACTGAAAGTAAATAAAGTGCAGCAAGATGGCCCAATCCTTTTTGTAGCAAAGGACAAGCCTGGACAAATTCTTATAATGAGAAAAGAGCTCCCGAGGACACATGGGAATTATTGTCAAGCTAGTTTTCATCACGCTCATATGATTCGCGTTCGGTACTTTGATAATTTGATATGTGGGTGGACCGGTGCTTGGGTACTGCCCTTACTTGGACAAGCATCCCACTTATGATTAACCCCTATTGCAAGCATCTGCAACTACAAAAGAAGTATTAAGGTAAACCTAACCACAACATTAGACATATGGATCCCAATCAGCCCCTTACGAAGCAACGCATAAACTAGGGTCTAAGCTTCTGTCACTCTAGCAACCCATCATCTACTTATTACTACCCAATGCCTTCCTCTAGGCCCAAATAATGGTGAAGTGTCATGTAGTCGACGTTCACATAACACCACTAGAGGAAAGACAACATACATCTCATCATAATAGAGAACGAATACCAAATTCACATGACTACTAATAGCAAGACTTCACCCATGTCCTCAGGAACAAACGTAACTACTCACAAAGCATATTCATGTTCATAATTAGAGGAGTATTAATATGCATTAAGGATCTGAACATATGATCTTCCACTAAGTAAACCAATTAGCATCAACTACAAGGAGTAATCGACACTACTAGCAACCCACACGTACCAATTTGTGGTTTTGATACAAGATTGGATACAAGAGATGAACTAGGGTTTTGAGAGGAGATCGTGCTGGTGAAGATGTTGATGGAGATTGACCCCCTCCCGGTGAGAGGATCGTTGGTGATGACGATGGTGATGATTTTCCCCTCCCGGAGGGAAGTTTCCCTGGCAGAACAGCTCTGCCAGAGCCCTAGATTAATTCCGCCAAGGTTCCGCCTCGTGGTGGCCGAGTTTTGTCCCATAAGCTTGCCTCTGATTTTTTTCCAGGGTAAAAGCCTTCATATAGCAGAAGATGGGCACCGGAGGGCCACCAGGGGGCCCAGGAGACAGGGGGCGCGCCCAGTAGGGGTGGGCGTGCGCCCTACCCTCCTGGCCAGGGTGTGGGCCCCCTTTGGTGTTTTCTTCGCTCAATAATTCTTATTAATTCCAAAACTGACTTCCGTGGAGTTTCAGGATTTTTGGAGATGTGCAGAATAGGTTTCCAATATTTGCTCCTTTTCCAGCCAGAATTCCAACTGCCGGCATTCCCCCTCTTCATGGTAAACCTTGTAAAATAAGAGAGAATAGCCATAAGTATTGAGATATAATGTGTAATAACAGCCCATAAAGCAATAAATATTGATATAAAAGCATGATGCAAAATGGACGTATCATCAACCAAGTTAAGAGCTCCATCACGCGCCGGGTCATGCCCGCATGGCTGGTCACGGCGCCGGGCGTTGCTTGGAACGGCCGCTGAATCCATGTGCCTGCTATAACTTGGGCTCCGGCTTGGACGAGGGGTTGAATGAATCATGTCTCAGCTGTATGAGTACGCCTCCTGCTGTGCTAAAGCCGTCTGAAGAAGCTCTCTGATCTTGCGAGTTTCTACCGCCGTCGGAGAATCGCCATCCACCGGGAGAGTCGCCAATCATGTACTCGAAAGGGTTAGAATAATGACCTGGTGGCGTTGGTACATACTGAGGCGGAGCAGTATTCATCCGGGGAGGCTCCATCGTACGCGGCTGAACCAGCATCCCAGCCACGGGTGTTGCAACCCAGTTTACCTCCGGCGGGTTACTGGGCCCTGCCCCGGGTGTTCGGAAGAGGTTTCGAGGATCATAAACCGAAGGTAGACGGGATTGACTATCCTGGTACCTTCTCCTCATGACCTCATTTGATGCATTCTGATCCATCGTGAGTTGGAAAGCCTGCGACTGAATCTGCTGATCCTGAGCGTCCAGAGCCACCCGCTCTGCAGTCATCCTGACATCTTTCGCCGCTGGGTCTTCCTTAGCCTGCACTATATCCTGTTTTAACTGTTCCACTTCCGCATCATGTTGATCTTGATCCGCCAGGTTGACCGCGACGGTTAACAGAGCTGTCATCTTAGCCATGAGATCCATCAGCACCTGAGGTTATTGCACAGGGCCTCATGCCCCGGCTGCCGCTGACCTGGAGGTTATTGCTGCCGTAGTTGTAGAATTTTGAATGGGTTGCGTGCCAGCCATGAAGATCCCAACTTTGCTCGGCGGCTCAATGAGGTCCAGAATGCTACTACCATCAGAACAGCCCCCAAGGCCGCCGACTTGCAGTTGATATAACAAATCCATCTCACCCGTGGACGACTCACCATCAGAGCAGATGGCCGTCTCACCGCCAGATGCAGATCCTTCAGAAAGTCCTCCTTCGTGGCTGCATCCCACGAAGGCACGCTTAATGGCAGGCTGAGCCCGGGCGGGTCTCGCACACTCAGCCGTCTCGACGAGGTCGCTGCAGATGTCCGACTTAGGGACCGACTCGCCGATCTTGCCGATGAAGACATGGATTCCGCCGAAGGGGACCCGGTACCATACTCAGTTGAGCCGGCGTCGGGGCCCCAGCCTACGTCATCGATGTAGAGCTTGTCGCGACGACTCTTGGTCATCCGACCCACAGCGTATCCCTTGAGCCCTTTGAAGCTGCCCTTCAAGAACTCAAATCTACCGTGCGCTAGCCCCACAGTGGGCGCCAACTGTCGTGGAATTGTCACGTCAGTTGTCCTAGTGAAAGGACTTAGTCGTGGAGCCATCGCAACTAGGAAGCTTAAAGGGGTTAACAGGGACAAAGGACACGGGGTTTATACTGGTTCGGCCCCTTACGGTGAAGGTAAAAGCCTACGATCTAGTTTTGAGTGAGATTGCTTATGTCTCGATTATCAGGGAGCATAATCGCTTGACCTAGCTCTCAGTCTGATGTTACTTGCCCTGAACCGCCACCGGGTCGTCCCTTTATATACAGAAGTCGACGCCCAGCGGCTCATATAGTCCTGGCCGGCTCATAAACAGTGTCCATCTCGGTCTCTAACTATCCTTGCCTTACAATACAAGTCACGTACATATGGCGGTTTATCTCTACGGGCCTTAAGTCACCTTTGGGCTTTGGGCCTTTAACTGAACCGCCATCTTCAAGCTTGTCCTGGGCTTCTAGAGTCTTTATAGGTATAACCCCGGCCCATCCTGGGCGGGTCATACCTAATAGTAATATCCCTAACACTACGGGTTCGAGAACTATGTAGACATGACCGAGACACCTCTCCGGTCAATAACCAATAGCAAAACCTGGATGCTCATATTGGTTCCAACATATTCTACGAAGATCTTTATCGGTCGAACCGCAACGTCAACATATGTTATTCCCTTTGTCATCGGTATGTTACTTGCCGAGATTCGATTGTCGGTATCTTCATACCTAGTTCAATATCGTTACCGGCAACTCTCTTTACTCGTTCCATAGTGCATCCCGTAACTAACTCATTAGTCACATTGCTTGCAAGGCTTCGTATGATGTGCATTGCCGAGAGGGCCCAAAGAAACATCTCCGATACTCGGAGTGACAAATCCTAATCTCGACCTATGACAACCTAACAAACACATTTTAAAATACTTGTAGAGCATCTTTATAATCACCCAGTTACGTTGTGATGTTTGATAGCACACAAGGCATTCCTTTGGTGTCCGGGAGTTGCATAATCTCATAGTCGGAGGAATATATATTTGACATGAAGAAAGCAGTAGCAATAAAACTGAGCGATCATTATGCTAAGCTAATGGATGGGTCTTGTCCATCACATCATTCCACTAATGATGTGATCCCATTTATCAAATGACAACTCATGTCCATGGCTAGGAAACTAAACCATCTTTTGTCAACGAGCTAGTCTAGTAGTGGCATACTGAGAACACGTTGTTTTGTCTATGTATTCACACATGTATCAAGTTTCCGGTTAATACAATTCTAGCATGAATAATAAACATTTATCATGAATAATAAATATAAAATAACAACTTTATTATTGCCTATACGGCATATTTCCTTAAGTTGGCCCGGCATGAGCGCGGGGTGCGGCGGCGTTGTTGTGCATGCTGGCAGCAGTGGTTGTGGCGCGCAACGGCAGTGAGGGTGGGGGTGCACGGTGGTGTGTGGTTGTGTGCCCTGGGGAGTGTTGTGGCCTGGCCTTCGTGATTGGCGATGAGTGGGCGGGCGCGGGCGCTCCTAGCTGGTCGGCGCCCTGACCCCTTCTTGCTGGTGTGCGGGGGCTCGGGCGGTAGTTGTTGCGTCCCCTTCCTGCAGGCATGAGACAATGGATGTGGGGATGGTGGCGGCGATCTTGGTGCTAAACGAGGTTGACGGTGCACTTCACGAGCAACCGCCGGAGGAGGTGGCTGGCATGATAGCTGGCTGCCATGGGCTGCCTTCCGTCTGGATTTGGACTGCCCGGTCCTCCTGGTTACGTGCGTTGGCAGTGGGTCGGCGTCGTGGGTGAGCCTCCGGCCGAAGTTTGACGTGGTCATTCCACCCGGGGCTGGCTGTTCCTAGTGCTTTCTCTGGCGCACGTCGTCTTCGAGTTGGATTTGCTGGCTCTAGGCCACCTCCGGTCATGCCTAGGCGGATTCTTGTGGCCTCGATGGGTGGCATCCTCACATTATGGCGTCGGTTGAGGGATCGTGGCATCTTCGAGAGGGATAATCATGCGTCGGACGGATTAGCGCAGTTGGCCATGGGCATGGCGACGTGTGAGCTCGCGTAAGGCGAGGCTTGCTTGATGATGGCCATCGGTAGTGGACTGGCTTGGGATGCCGGCGTGGGCATTTCCTATAGTGAAGACTCTGACCCAGATCTGGTGGCTGATGTCGGGCTTGGAGTAGGTGCAGTGCGTCTACTCCTCCGACCATGATTGGTGTACTGTGGTGGGGGCGGTTGACGGTATCTCGAGAAATGGATGCCGGCATGGCGGCCCAAGGTGGAGGTCCATATGGTTGACTCAGGTGTAGCGGCGGGGGGCTCGGGCTAGCATCCTGTCGTTGGCAGTAGCGATGTCCAAATATGTAACTGGATGCTTGTGCTCGTTGCAGTGGTTCTGGGTTCCTCACCATGGCAGGGGTGAGCTGGTGAGCGAAAGTTTCGCGCTTTGGCGCCACCGACGGTGACGCTTGTGGACGCCACTCACCTCTTGAGGTCGTCGTTGTGGTTTTCTTTTCCAGTGCCATGGTTTCAAGTGAAGACCTCTGTCCTTCTTGGATTCGGCAACGGCGACGCGTAGCGTTGTTCTCCCTCCAGGGGACATTGTCCTCAAGCCTAGTTGTCCTAGTGCGTGCCGTGTCATCTTTTCTGGCCACCTCTATTAGTTTTTCGGCAGCATTCTCGTGTTCGCGTTGTGTTGTCCGATTATCCTCAGATATGCTTTGGAAGAGGGCCTCCTCATTGCCTTGTATCACTTGGCCGTGCTTTATATGTAAAGCGGGGGTGTGAGACAGTTTCTAGAGAACGACTCTGGCTTCCGTAAGTCAAACCCTGGACACCTTCAGGGCGAGCAATTAAACTGAGGCAACTCCAAGACCAACTCAACGTGGCCAAGTTTCTGGCAAATTGGAGGAACTCCTATTAATCTCCAATGACTTCTATATATTGGTAGTAGTACATAAACAAAATAGCCCACGTTCCAATCGTTTTTTTTGACATAAAAAAAGGGCAGACCAAGGAACAAGGAGATGACGGCAAGCTATTCGACAAAGCACACCTTTCGAAAGGTTTGTGAGTACCGGAAAAAAAAGGAAAGCTCGAGGGGTATCCTTACGTATTAGAGCATGACACGGCCATATGTAGTAGCTATATAAAAACCCGGCTTTCGCTCAGAAATTTGAATCCTAAAATGAAAGAAGTGGTAAGAAAAGAAATACTCAAGCTTCTGGAGGCAGGTATAATTTATCCCGTTGTTGATAGTCAGTGGGTAAGTCCTGTCCATTGTGTCCCTAAGAAGGGAGGTATTACTGTTGTCCCTAATGATAAAGATGAATTGATTCCGCAAAGAATTATCACAGGTTATAGGATGGTAATTGATTTCCGCAAATTAAATAAGCCTACTAAGAAAGATCATTACCCTTTACCTTTTGTTGATCAAATGCTAGAAAGATTATGTAAACATACACATTATTGTTTTCTAGATGGTTATTCTGGTTTCTCCCAAATACCTGTGTCGGCTAAAGATCAATCAAAGACTACTTTTACATGCCCTTTTGGTACTTTTGCTTATAGACATATGACTTTCAGTTTATGTAATGCACCTGCTACCTTTCAAAGATGCATGATGGCTATATTCTCTGACTTTTGCGAAAAGATTTGTGAGGTTTTCATGGACGACTTTTCCATCTATGGTTCCTCTTTTGATGATTGCTTGAGCAATCTTGCTCGAGTTTTGCAGAGATGTGAAGAAACTAATCTTGTCTTGAATTGGGAAAAGTGCCACTTTATGGTTAATGAAGGTATTGTCTTGGGGCACAAGGTTTCAGAAAGAGGTATTGAAGTTGATAAAGCCAAGGTTGATGCTATTGAAAAGATGCCATGTCCCAAGGACACCAAAGGTATAAGAAGTTTCCTTGGTCACGCTGGATTTTATAGGAGGTTCATTAAGGACTTCTCAAAAATTTCTCGGCCTCTAACTAATTTACCACAAAAAGATGTACCATTTGTCTTTGATGATGATTGTGAAGAAGCATTTGAAATACTTAAGTAAGCATTAGTCTCTGCACCTGTTGTTCAGCCACCTGATTGGAATTTACCCTTTGAAATTATGTGTGATGCTAGTGATTATGCTGTAGGTGTTGTTCTAGGGCAAAGAGTTGATAAGAAATTAAATGGTATCCATTATGCTAGTAAGACTCTAGACAATGCTCAAAGAAATTATGCTACTACCGAAAAGGAACATTTAGCAGTTGTCTTTGCTTGTGATAAATTCAGACCCTATATTGTTGATTCTAAAGTAACTATTCACACTGATCATGTTGCTATTAAATATCTTATGGAAAAGAAAGATGCAAAACCTAGACTTATTAGATGGGTTCTCTTGCTACAAGAATTTGATTTGCATATTGTTGATAGAAAAGGAGCTGAGAACCCCATTGCAGGCAACTTATCTAGGTTAGAGAATGTTCTTGATGACCCACTACCTATTGATGATAGCTTTCTTGACGAACAATTAAATGTCATAAGCACTTCTCGTAGCACTCCATGGTATGCTGATTACGCTAATTATATTGTTGCTAAATTTATACCACCTAGCTTTACATACCAACAAAAGAAAAAGTTTTTCTTTGATCTGTGACATTACTTTTGGGATGACCGACATCTTTATAAAGGAGTAGATGGTGTTATTAGACGTTGTGTACCTGAGGATGAACAGGAACAGATCCTACGCAAGTGTCACTCCGAAGCTTATGGAGGACACCACGCTGGAGATAGAACTGCACATAAGGTATTGCAATCTGTTTTTTATTGGCCTACTCTCTTCAAGGATGCCCGTAAGTTTGTTTTGTCTTGCGATGAATGCCAAAGAATTGGTAATATTAGTAGACATCATGAAATGCCTATGAATTATTCACTTGTTATTGAACCATTTGATGTTTCGGGCTTTGATTATATGGTACCTTTTCCTGCCTCTAATGGATATACACATATTTTAGTTGCTGTTGATTACGTTACTAAGTGGGTAGAAGCTATGCCAACTAGTAGTGTTGATCATAACACCTCTATTAAAATGCTTAAGGAAGTTATTTTTCCGAGGTTTGGAGTCCCTAGATATTTAATGACTGATGGTGGTTCACACTTTATTCATGGTGCTTTCCGTAAATTGCTTGCTAAATATGACGTTAATCATAGAATTGCATCTCCTTATCACCCGCAGTCTAGTGGTCAAGTAGAGTTGAGCAATAGAGAGCTCAAATTAATTTTGCAAAAGACTGTCAATAGGTCTAGAAAGAATTGGTCCAAGAAACTTGATGATGCATTATGGGCCTATAGGACTGCATATAAGAATCCTATGGGCATGTCTCCGTATAAAATGGTTTATGGAAAAGCTTGTCACTTACCTCTCGAACTAGAACATAAGGCATATTGGGCTATTAAAGAGCTCAACTATGACTTCAAACTTGCCGGTGAGAAGAGGTTATTTGATATTACCTCACTTGATGAATGGAGAACCCAAGCTTATGAAAATGCCAAGTTGTTTAAAGAAAATTTTAAAAGATGGCATGACAAAAGGATACAGAAGCGGGAGTTTAATGTAGGTGATTATGTTTTGCTATACAACTCTCGTTTAAGATTTTTTGCAGGAAAACTTGTCTCTAAATGGGAAGGTCCCTACGTTATCGAGGAGGTCTATCATTCCGATGCCATAAAAATCAATAACTTCGAAGGCACAAATCCAAAGGTGGTAAACGGTCAAAGGATCAAACACTATATCTCAGGTAATCCTATAAATGTTGAAAACCAATATTATTGAAACCGTAACCCCGGAGGAATACATAAGGGACACCTTCCGGACTGTTCCAGACTCCGAAAAGGAATAGGTATGTGGTACGGTAAGTAAAGCGACTCCAAAACTATTTTGAAGGCAATATTTCTCCGTTTTGGAATATTTAGAAAAATAGAAAAATAAGTAGCAGTCCGGGGAGGACACGAGGCCTCCACGAGGGTGGAGCCCCCCCCCCCCCCGGGGCGCGCCCCCCTACCTCGTGAGCACCACGTGTGCC
The DNA here is from genome assembly GCA_021437245.1 of Aegilops speltoides. NCBI lineage: Eukaryota > Viridiplantae > Streptophyta > Magnoliopsida > Poales > Poaceae > Aegilops > Aegilops speltoides. Next base: position 571,280,075 of record CM038143.1, on the reverse strand, counting down.
CTCCGGACTCCGTTTTCTTGCACGACACATATTTTGGTCGGTAAAAATTCATTATATATACTCCCGAAGGTTTTGACTCTCGTATCACGCAAATCTCCCCTGTTCTTGCTTCGAGCTGTTTTTCTGACAGGTCTAGATCATCATGACGACCCCAAGTGCTTCCAAGGACAAGTTCTTGAGAAGGTGATCAACCCTTACCTCGCGGAGGTGCTGCGACACCCTCAAACCATTGAGATCCGTGATGGGTTGCTGCACATCCGCGATGTTGAGGGACCAAAGGGAGCCGGAAGCGTGGAGTCGCGGCTCGAAGCAATGGAGCAACAATTTTTCAAGTGCCAGGGGATGGTGGAGCGTGGAATCAACGCTACCCACAAGATGCTAGTGGAGTTCACCAACAACTACGAGCTGGATGCCAAGAACACCGAGGAGGCCATCTTCAAGCTACATGAGAAGATCGAGCACCTCCAAGCCCAAATCTATGATCTGCAAAACCAAAATTGTGAGTATGAATATAGATTCAAAAGGATGACTTTGGCTGCAGATTTGAGGATTCCGGAGACTCGATCATCCTTCTATGATGGTGAGCCTGTGCCATGGAAGGTGGACGACAAGCTTGCATCATCAACAACACCTCCACCGCCAACAACAAAGGAGATATAATCACCTGGGTATGGGCACTCCCCTTGGCAACTACCAAGCTTGGGGGAGGTGCCCTGGTATCGTATCGCCATCACAACTCCTATCTTTAACGTTTTTCTTAGTTCGATCCTTTTAGTAGTATCTTGATTTAGTAGAATAAAGTCATGGCATGATCTAGTTTTGCGTTTTGCTTTATGATCCTTCTTGGTAATCGAGTCAGTGAGCTATATAATAAAGATTAGTGTTGAGTCAAGGGCTTGATTATTTTTCCATGATCTTGGGTGAATAGAAGAAAAAGAATAAAAAGAATCAAAGAGTTCATATTGATCTTATTGAAAGTAATGACTTCACATAGAAAGAGTATGATGATTAAAAGTTGTTGGGAGTTGGCAAATATAGCTTTGGTCATCGTTGCAATTAATAGGAAGTAATAAGGAAAGATAGGATTCACATATAGATATATTATCATTGACATCTTTTATGATTGGGAGCACTCATTAAAATATGACATGCTAAAGAGTTGATGTTGGACAAGGAAGACAACATAATGAGTTATGTTTTCTTACATCTGAGATAAAGTATGTTGTCATGGATCCTCTAACGTGTTGAGCTTCCCTTTCCCCCTCATGCTAGCCAAATTCTCAGCACCAAGTAGAAATACTACTTGTGCTTCCAAATACCCTTAAACCAGTTTTGCCATGAGAGTCCACCATATCTACCTATGGATTGCGTAAGATCCTTCAAGTAAGTTGTCATTGGTGCAAGCAATGAAAATTGCTCTCTAAATATGCATGACTTATTAGTGCAGAGAAAATAAGCTTTGTACGAACTTATTGTGGACGTCATAAAAGCGACGGACTGCATAATAAAGGTCCACATACAAGGGGCAATATAAAGTGACGTTCTTTTTCATTAAGATTTTGTGCATCAACCCTAAACGCGCATGACAACCTCTGCTTTCCTCTGCGAAGGGCCTATCTTTCATTATTATCCTCTACCTTATGCAAGAGTCACGGTGATCTTCACCTTTCCTTTTTCATTTTATCCTTTGGCAAGCTCAGCATGTTGGAAAGAACATGATATATATATATATCTAATTGGATGTAGGGGAGCATGAATTATTATTGTTGACATTACCCTTGAGGTAAAAGGTTGTGGGGCAAAACTATAAGCCCCGATCTTCCTCTGTGTCCGATTAAAACTCTGTAACCACAAATATTGCTTGAGTGTTAGCAATTATGAAGGACTAAGTGATAGTTGAGTATGTGGACTTGCTTTTAAGCTCTGACATAGACTCTTTCCGATGTTATGATAAATTGCAATTGCTTCAATGACTGAGGTAATAATTTGTTAGTGCTCAATAAGGTTTCTCATTCATACTTTGGCTTTGTGAAAAGATCATCATTTGAACATAAGTAATCATATGACAAAATCTATATATGTTGCTGTTATGGAAATAATCATGATGCCCTCATGTCCGTATTTTATTTTATCGACGCCTCTACCTCTAAACATGAGAACATATTTATTGTTATCGGCTTTTCGCTTGAGGACAAGCGAGGTCTAAGCTTGGGGGAGTTGATATGTCCATTTTGCATCATGCTTTTATGTCAATATTTATTGCATTATGGGCTGTTATTTCACGTTATCTCATAATACTTATGGCTATTCTCTCTTATTTTACTAGGTTTACATGAAGAGGGAGAATGCCGCAGTGGAATTCAGGCTGGAAAAGGAGCAAATATTGGAGACCTATTCTGCAACTCCAAAAGTCCTGAAACTCCACGGAATATCTTAAAATAAATAACGAAAAATCGTCGCCAAAGATGAAGGCCAGGGGGGGCCACACCCTGCTCACGAGTGCCCCGGGGCGCCTTACCTTGTGGGCCCCTGGTGGCTCTCCGGCGCCCATCTTCTCCTATATGAAGTCTTTTGATGAGAAAAAATAGAAGAAAAACCTTTGGGACAAGACTCCGCCGCCACAGTGAACCTTGGCGGAACCAATCTAGGGCTCTGGCAGAGTTGTTCTGCCGGGGACTCTTCCCTCCGGGAGGGGGAAATCATCACCATCGTCATCACCAACGCTCCTCTCATCGGGAGAGGGCAATCTCCATCAACATCTTCACCAGCACCATCTCATCTCCAAACCCTAGTTCATCTCTTGTATCCAATTCTTGTCTCCAAGTCCGGGATTGGTGCTAGTAGGTTGCTAGTAGTGTTGATTACTCCTTGTAGTTGATGATAGTTGGTTTATTTGGTGGAAGATCATATGTTCAGATCCTTTATGCATATTATTACCCCTCTGATTATGGACATGAATATGCTTTGTGAGTAATTACGTTTGTTCGTGAGGACAAGGGAGAAGTCTTGCTATTAGTAGTCATGTGAATTTGGTATTCGTTCGATATTTTGATACGATGTATGTTGTCTAGCCTCTAGTGGTGTTATGTGAACATCGACTACATAACACTTCACCATTATTTTGGCCTAGAGGAAGGCATTGGGAAGTAATAAGTAGATGATGGGTTGCTAGAGTGACAGAAGCTTAAACCCTAGTTTATGCGTTGCTTCGTAAGGGGCTGATTTGTATCCTTATGTCTCATTTATGGTTAGGTTCACCTTAATACTTTTGTTGTAGTTGCAGATGCTTGCCATAGAGGTTAATCATAAGTGGGATGCTTGTTCAAGTAAGAACAGCACCCAAGCACCGGTCCACCCACATATCAAATGATCAAAGTACGAGCGAGGCGTGATGAAAACTAACAGCGATATTCCCATGTGTCCTCGGGAGCGCTTTTCCTATTATTAGAGTTTGTCCAGGCTTGTCCTTTGCTACAAAAACGATTGGGCCACCTTGCTGCACTTTATTTACCTTTGTTACTTGTTGCTCGTTACAATTTATCTTATCACAAAACTATCTGTTACCACTTATTTCAGTACTTGCAGAGAATACCCTGCTGAAAACCGCTTATCATTTCCTTCTACTCCTCATTGGGTTCGACGCTCATTGGGTGCAGAGAATACCCTGATAACCCACAAGTATAGGGGATCTATCATAGTCCTTTCGATAAGTAAGAGTGTCGAACCAAACGAGGAGCAGAAGGAAATGACAAGCAGTTTTCAGTAAGGTTTTCTCTGCAAGCACTGAAATTGTAGGTAACAGGTAATTTTGTGATAAGATAAATTGTAACGAGTAACAAGCACTGAAAGTAAATAAAGTGCAGCAAGATGGCCCAACTTTTGTAGCAAAGGACAAGCCTGAACAAATTCTTATAATGAGAAAAGAGCTCCCGAGGACACATGGGAATTATTGTCAAGTTAGTTTTCATCACGCCATATGATTCAAGGCTCGTACTTTGATAATTTGACATGTGGGTGGACCGGTGCTTGGGTACTGCCCTTACTTGTACAAGCATCCCACTTATGATTAACCCCTATTGCAAGCATCCGCAACTACAAAAGAAGTATTAAGGTAAACCTAACCACAGCATTAGACATATGGATCCCAATCAGCCCCTTACGAAGCAATGCATAAACTAGGGTCTAAGCTTCTGTCACTCTAGCAACCCATCATCTACTTATTACTACCCAATGCCTTCCTCTAGGCCCAAATAATGGTGAAGTGTCATGTAGTCGACGTTCACATAACACAACTAGAGGAAAGACAACATACATCTCATCAGAATAGAGAACGAATACCAAATTTACATGACTACTAATAGCAAGACTTCACCCATGTCCTCAGGAACAAACATAACTACTCACAAAGCATATTCATGTTCATAATCAGAGGAGTATTAATATGCATTAAGGATTTGAACATATGATCTTCCACCAAGTAAACCAATTAGCATCAACTACAAGGAGTAATCGACACTACTAGCAACCCACAGGTACCAATATGTGGTTTTGATACAAGATTGGATACAAGAGATGAACTAGGGTTTTGAGAGGAGATCGTGCTGGTGAAGATGTTGATGGAGATTGACCCCCTCCCTGTGAGAGGATCGTTGGTGATGACGATGGTGATGATTTCCCCCTCCCGGAGGGAAGTTTCCCTGGCAGAACAGCTCTGCCGGAGCCCTAGATTGGTTCCGCCAAGGTTCCGCCTCGTGGTAGCCGAGTTTTGTCCCGTAAGCTTGCCTCTGATTTTTTCGAGGGTAAAAGCCTTCATATAGTAGAAGATGGGCAACGGAGGGCCACCAGGGGGCCCAGGAGACAGGGGGGCGCCCAGTAGGGGTGGGCGTGTACCCTACCCTCCTGGCTAGGGTGTGGGCCCCCTTTGGTGTTTTCTTCGCTCAATAATTCTTATTAATTCCAAAACTGACTTCCGTGGAGTTTCAGGATTTTTGGAGATGTGCATAATAGGTTTCCAATATTTGCTCCTTTTCCAGCCAGAATTCCTGCTGCCGGCATTCCCCCTCTTCATGGCAAACCTTGTAAAATAAGAGAGAATAGCCATAAGTATTGAGCTATAATGTGTAATAACAGCCCATAATGCAATAAATATTGATATAAAAGCATGATGCAAAATGGACGTATCATCAACCAAGTTAAGAGCTCCATCACGCGCCGGGTCATGCCCGCATGGCTGGTCACGGCGTCGGGCGTTGCTTGAAACGACCGCTGAATCCATGTGCCTGCTATAACTCGGGCTCCGGCTTGGACGAGGGGTTGAATGAATCATGTCTCGGCTGTATGAGTACGCCTCCTGCTGTGCTAAAGCCGTCTGAAGCTCTCTGATCTTGCGAGTTTCAACCGCCGTCGGAGAATTGCCATCCACCGGGAGAGTCGCCAATCGTGCCGCCGCAGCAATCATGTACTCCAAAGGGTTAGAATAATGACCTGGTGGCGTTGGTACATACTGAGGTGGAGCAGTATTCATCCGGGGAGGCTCCATCATACGATGCTGAACCAGCATCCCAGCCACGGGTGTTGCAACCCGGTTTACCTCCGGCGGGTTACTGGGCCCTGCCCCGGGTGTTCGGAAGAGGTTTCGAGGATCATAAACCGGAGGCAGACGGGACTGACTATTCTAGTACCTTCTCCTCATGACCTCATTTGATGCATTCTGATCCATCGTGAGTTGGAAAGCCTGCGACTGAATCTGCTGATCCTGAGCGTCCAGAGCCACCCGCTCTGCAGTCATCCTGACATCTTCGCCGCTGGGTCTTCCTTAGCCTGCACTATATCCTGTTTTAACTGTTCCACTTCCGCATCATGTTGATCTTGATCCGCCGGGTTGACCGCAACGGTTAACAGAGCTGTCATCTTTGCCATGAGATCCATCAGCACCTGAGCCGGCAGGCGCACAGGGCCTCATGCCCCGGCTGCCGCTGACCTGGAGGTTATTGCTACCGCAGTTGTAGAATTTTGAATGGGTTGCGTGCCAGCCATGAAGATCCCAACTTTGCTCGGCGGCTCAATGAGGTCCGGAATGCTACTGCCATCGGAACAGCCCCCAAGGCCGCCGACTTGCAGTTGATATAACGAATCCATCTCACCCGTGGACGACTCACCATCAGAGTAGATGGCCGTCTCACCGCCAGATGCAGATCCTTCAGAAAGTCCTCCTTCGTGGCTGCATCCCACGAAGGCACGCTTCATGGCAGGCTGAGCCCGGGCGGGTCTCGCACACTGAGCCGTCTCGACGAGGTCGGTGCAGATGTCCGGCTTAGGGCCCGACTCGCCGATTTTGCCGATGAAGACATGGATTCCGCCGAAGGGGACCCGGTACCCGTACTCAGTTGAGCCGGCGTCGGGGCCCCAGCCTGCGGCATCGATGTAGAGCTTGTCGCGACGACTCTTGGTCATCCGACCCACAGCGTATCCCTTGAGCCCTTTGAAGCTGCCCTTCAAGAACTCAAATTCACCATGCGCTAGCCCCAAAGTGGGCGCCAACTATCGTGGAATTGTCACGTCAGTTGTCCTAGTGAAAGGACTTAGTCGTGGAGCCATCACAACTAGGAAGCTTAAAGGGATTAACATGGACAAAGGACACGGGGTTTATACTGGTTCGGCCCCTTACGATGAAGGTAAAAGCCTACGATCCAGTTTTGAGTGGGATTGCTTATGTCTCGATTATCAGGGAGCAGAATCGCTTGACCTAGCTCTCGGTCTGATGTTACTTGCCCTGAACTGCCACCGGGTCGTTCCTTTATATACAGAAGTCGACGCCCAGCGGCTCATAGAGTCCTGGCCGGCTCATAAATAGTGTCCAGCTCGGTCTCTAACTATCCTTGCCTTACAATACAAGTCACGTACATATGGCGGTTTATCTCTACGGGCCTTAAGTCACCTTTGGGCTTTGGGCCTTTAACTGAACCGCCATCTTCAAGCTTGTCCTGGGCTTCTAGAGTCTTCATAGGTATAACCCCGGCCCATCCTGGGCGGGTCATACCTAATAGTAATATCCCTAACACTACGGGTTCGAGAACTATGTAGACATGACCGAGACACCTCTCCGGTCAATAACCAATATCAAAACATGGATGCTCATATTGGTTCCAACATATTCTACGAAGATCTTTATCGGTCGAACCGCAATGTCAACATATGTTATTCCCTTTGTCATCGGTACGTTACTTGCCGAGATTCGATTGTCGGTATCTTCATACCTAGTTCAATCTCGTTACCAGCAAGTCTCTTTACTCGTTCCATAGTGCATCCTGTAACTAACTCATTAGTCATATTGCTTGCAAGGCTTCATATGATGTGCATTGCCGAGAGGGCCCAAAGATACCTCTCCGATGCTCGGAGTGACAAATCCTAATCTCGACCTATGCCAACCTAACAAACACATTTTAAAATACTTGTAGAGCATCTTTATAATCGCCCAGTTACGTTGTGATGTTTGATAGCACACAAGGCATTCCTTCGATGTCCGGGAGTTGCATAATCTCATAGTCGGAGGAATATATATTTGACACGAAGAAAGCAGTAGCAACAAAACTGAGCGATCATTATGCTAAGCTAATGGATGGGTCTTGTCCATCACATCATTCCACTAATGATGTGATCCCATTTATCAAATGACAACTCATGTCCATGGCTAGGAAACTTAACCATCTTTTGTCAACGAGCTAGTCTAGTAGAGGCATACTGAGAACACGTTGTTTTGTCTATGTATTCACACATGTATCAAGTTTCCGGTTAATACAATTCTAGCATGAATAATAAACATTTATCATGAATAATAAATATAAAATAACAACTTTATTATTGCATGTAGGGCATATTTCCTTCAGTTGGCCCGGCATGAGCGCGGGGTGCAGCGGTGTTGTCGTGCATGCTGGCACCAATGGTTGTGGCGCGCAACGGCAGTGCGGGTGGGGGGTGCGCGGTGGTGTGTGGTTGTGTGCCTTGGGGAGTGTTGTGGCCTGGCCTTCGTGATTGGCGATGAGTGGGCGGGCGCGGGCGCTCCTGGCTGGCCGGCGCCCTGACCCCTTCTTGCTGGTGTGCGGGGGCTCGGGCGGTGGTTGTTGCGTCCCCTTCCTGCAGGCATGAGACAATGGATGTGGGGATGGTGGCGGCGATCTTGGTGCTAAACGAGGTTGACGGTGCACTTCACGAGCAACCGTCGGAGGAGGTGGCTGGCATGATGGTTGGCTGCCATGGGCTGCCTTCCGTCTAGATTTGGACTGCCCGGTCCTCCTGGTTACGTGCGTTGGCAGTCGGTCGGCGTCGTGGGTGAGCCTACGGCCGAAGTTTGACGTGGTCATTCCACCCGGGGCTAGCTGTTCCTAGTGCTTTCTCTGGCGCACGTCGTCTTCGAGTTGGATTTGCTGGCTCTAGGCCACCTCCGGTCATGCCTAGGCGGATTCTTGTGGCCTCGATGGGTGGCATCCTCACATTATGGCGTCGGTTGAGGGATCGTGGTATCTTCGAGAGGGAACGTCATGCGTCGGACGGATTAGCGCAGTTGGCCACGGGCATGGCGACGTGTGAGCTCGCCTAAGGCGAGGCTTGCTTGATGATGGCCATCGGTAGTGGACTGGCTTGGGATGCCGGCGTGGGCATTTCCTACAGTGAAGACTCTGACCTAGATCTGGTGGCTGATGTCGGGCTTGGAGTAGGTGGAGTGCGTCTACTCCTCCGACCATGATTGGTGTACTGTGGTGGGGGCGGTTGACGGTATCTCGAGAAATGGATGCCGGCGCGGCGGCCCAAGGTGGAGGTCCATATGGTTGACTCAGGTGTAGCGGCGGGGGGCTCGGGCTAGCATCCTGTCGTTGGCAGTAGCGATGTCTAGGTATGTAACTGGATGCTTGTGCTCGTTGCAGTGGTTCTGGGTTCCTCACCATGGCAGGGGTGAGCTGGTGAGCGAAAGTTTCGCGCTTTGGCGCCACCGACGGTGACGCTTGTGGACGCCACTCACCTCTTGAGGTCGTCGTTGTGGTTTTCTTTTCCAGTGCCATGGTTTCAAGTGAAGACCTCTGTCATTCTTGGATTCGGCAACGGCGACGCGTAGCGCTGTTCTCCCTCCAGGGGACATTGTCCTCGAGCCTAGTTGTCCTAGTGCGTGCCGTGTCATCCTTTCAGGCCACCTCTATTAGTTTTTCGGCAGCATTCTCGTGTTCGTGTTGTGTTGTCCGATTATCCTGAGATATGCTTTGGAAGAGGGCCTCCTCATTGCCTTGTATCACTTGGCCGTGCTTTATATATAAAGCGGGGGTGTGAGACAGTTTCTAGAGAACGAGTCTGGCTTCCGTAAGTCAAACCCTGGACACCTTCAGGGCGAGCAATTAAACTGAGGCAACTCCAAGACCAACTCAACGTGGCCAAGTTTCTGGCAAATTGGAGGAACTCCTATTAATCTCCAATGACTTCTATATATTGGTAGTAGTACATAAAAAAAATAGCCCACGTTCCAATCGTTTTTTTTTTTTTGACATAAAAAAAGGGCAGCCCAAGGAACAAGGAGACGACGGCAAGCTATTCGACAAAGCCCACCTTTCGAAAGGTTTGTGAGTACCGGAAAAAAAAAGGAAAGCTCGATGGGTATCCTTACGTATTAGAGCATGACACGGCCATATGTAGTAGCTATATAAAAACCCGGCTTTCGCTCAGAAATATATATAAATAACCCGGCTAATCCGAAACAAACGTACGGCCTTCTCGATTCCGTCTACTTCTCTATCCGTCCATCACTAATTCTCGCTCGATCCCGTCGCCATGGAGCAGTCCAGGTGGTCAGACCTCCCAGCGGACGTGCTCCATGACATCTCCGGTCGCCTTCGCGATGCGGTCGACTTCCTCCGTTTCCGCGCCGTCTGCAGGCCGTGGCGCGACTCATCCAAGCCGATCCACTCCTTCCCACCGTGGCTCCTGGCCACGCCGGAGAAAGACTCCGTCACCCTAAGCTTCCGGTGCGTCTTCTCTAAGTCCAGCTACCGCGCATTGCCGCCTATCGCCGGATCCGGGAGGAGGATCTGGCTGCGTACTCCGACGCAACCACCATCCGGTACCTTACGGTCGAACATCGCCGCCCTACCCTCCACGACCCTCTAACTAGAGCCGTCACCCATCTGCCTCTCTTGCCGCATGCGTGCTATGATGATCGACGATGGGAGGAGAACCTCCATGGTGCTATCTATGCTGATGGAACTACCCTTCTCTACGGCATCTCTACCGTCTACATCGAGGACACCAAGACCATAGCCAGCTTCACGGCGGTGCTCCTGCAACCTGGTGACGTGGAGTGGACGCTCGTGAAGACGATCTTTGAGAACACCAATAGGAGCCGAGAGTACTGCGTCACTTACCGTAACGGCAAGATCCTGGTAACTGTTGAGTCTAGCGTGTGGCAAATCTTCAAACAGCGGGGCGTTGATGAGATGGTGAGTCCATTGCAGCGGCTGCCCATGATGTGTGGAAATTACTTGGAGCAATACAGTTACCTCATTGAGTCCCGTGGCGAGCTTTTGTGGGCGACCATCCATGTCCGGACATACTACAATAATTCACGCAGGTTCTCCATGTGGGTGTACGCGCTAGAGCGGGATAAGAGACAGTGGGTGAGAAAGGATGGCTACAGCCTGGCCGATCGTGTCCTCTTGTTGGGGTCGCCCAACAGCTTTGCCATCGACGCCTCTGGGCATGTTGGCCATGGAGGCTCCGTCTACTTCGTCTACACCAATAGTAAGGCCGCGCCATATAAGCAGTACGGTGTGTTCAGGTACAACCTCATCGATGATGAAGTCACGTTCATTGAGCGGCTGCCTCAAGGATGGGATTGCGAGAAGTGCACTTGGCTCATCCCACAAACAATCATGGCTCCGGTTCAGGTAATTAAACACCTGCCAAATAAACATCGCAAAATTATATTTCGCATAATGCAATTTCTGGTAGTTTTATCATAGAACCGATACCATCTAGAGTTTTATTATGACTATGTGTAAGCAAGCATCTCGAGGCCTAGGCGTACATGGTAAAATTCTAGTAGTAATGATTAACATTGATGTTGCTCTATCAGGAAATCAATAGGAGCTGTCTCGAAGCTCATGGGGTTAAGAGGCAAGAGATTACGGGTCCAACGCACGTCATTCAGGTCGAGAGACATTATGAGCCTTCATTCAAGGTGTTGGTGTACAACCTACCTCTCACCGTGAAAAGCTCTCAGCTGCGACTCTTGTTCAGCAACCATGGTAAAGTGTGCAGCACCGAGGTGATCTGCGACAAGAAGACCAAGCGCTCACGCCGTATCGGCCATGTAACTATATCAACTTCCCATGCCCACCTAGAAGATGCTCTAGATGCTCTCAGTGGCCTGGTTTTGGAAGGTTGCAATCTCCACATTAGCTTGGTTAAGGAGGGGCGTCCACAGCAGCAGCGTAAGAAGTTACCAGCTTTCACCGGAGCAGTGACGCAGCTACATATAGATTCATTCTTCTGGCTCTGGTTATAGTGACTTTGATTCTTTGGAATGACCAGACGGGAGGCAGGATAATGAAACTTGATTTTCTGCTTTGCATGTTGGCAGTAATAAAAATCACAAGTGTATTTTGTAGGTGTAGTGATGGATCAAGATAAAATGTGTGGGCACGGACGCACAAAAACAATGCTCCTATTATTATCCATATACTCATGTAAGCATGTACATTAATCTCAACATATATGATTATGTATGGAAGAAACTTGAAGAACATTTGATCCTACACTTTAAGAGTGAATGCTTGGAGCGAATTGTTTTCCTCCTCCTTCCACCCTAAGGTGAAACCTTAGGACTTGTGGCACCAGCACTGATCTACCTCCTCTGAGGCGAGATCATGGGACCCCCTCTCCCTCCCTCCCATGAAACCATAGGAGCTGTGGAGACTGTTGTAGTAGGGTTGTTCCTCCTCATCTCTTCCTCACCAACAGTTGAAATACCACCGAGGGAGTGCCCACCATATATGCGACCATTTGAGACATGACAATTGTTGAGAGCCTCGATGGACATGCAGAATACGCAAGTCTTCTAGGTTTGACTTAATGTTAGATTTAGTCTATGTGTTGACTTTGCAATTCCAAATCCAATGTATTTTTTATTCATGTTAGGTTAGGTCCGTGTTTTCACTAGCAGATGGCAAAGATGGTCTCGTGGAGACATTTTGTTAGGGAGACCCAGGCCCCCCATAGGATGGTTGCATCAGCCAAAAGGGCGGCCACTTTTGACAAGATCTCTCGTGTTGCGGCCATGAAGGCGGTTGAAGCAGCCGCCGAGAGGGCGACTGTAGTAGCATGGAGGACGAAGTCCTATGCCGAGGTCATGGTCACCTCTTATGAGAGGATGACTACAGAAACTTAGATGGTCGAGTCATACGTGACGACACTTTTTCCAGGTTGAAAAGTGGAGCGGTACAGATAATTACCAGAGGACCGGCAAACGAGTACCCCATTACCCAACATAGCCACCGGATGAAGAGGTGCGTCCAATCAAAGAGGATGTTGTAGCGCTTCTCACATTGTGGCATGACCAAGTCAGTGTATATCCACATGTCAAGGGATCGATTCATGAGCCCTGCACTTGTTGTTAAGCACAACTCCTCCCGCAACTCTGACAAAGTGGATGCCGCATGGTTGTCACATGACTAGCAAGGAGGTGGTCCAATGAGGCTGAATGTTTCTTCGTCCAAGTAAAACCACAAAAAACCCAACTGACCATCATGGTCCATTGGATTGACGGTCCAGATAAAGGGACCCTTAAAGCAGATCGCCTCGGACCACCTCTTGACATGAAACCAAGGGGGTTCCGTCTCAAGTTGGCAACTATAGCCGGGTGTAACCGTATACAGGTTAACTCCAACAACATCGGGGTGATAAAGTCTCTAGCGGATCCAGGATTGGAGCAAGCCCCGCACTGGAACTAGGCATTGGGGCGAGCTGGGGGTTCATGGCTAGGACTGGGCATCATAGGTTGTGTGAGTGTGAAGGGTGAAGAGCTTGGCCTGGGCCCTAGCTGTGCGTTGGGCTAAGCCCCGGGCCCATTCAAAAATATGGAGGATCCACCCGTAGAGATTGTTTGATACTCTTGTAAAAGATACCATGATGATCACCTTGCAATAAAGAATACTTTGATATCAAAAAAGAGGGGTTGTGACACCGTCTCGTGCCAGCATCGGTTTGTGCTTCCAATCATCAACACATCTAATGGTTCTAATTAGATTCCAATCCCTTGTTCTTATTTGTAAGTGTGTGTACACAGTAGCACAACAGATTAGAATGAGGGCTCTTATGTTTCTGATTAAAGAAAAGACGAGGCATCTAAGCACAGCAAGACAATATAACTACATCTTTTAAGAATGCCAAATCATGATAGAAAGTGCGCACATCTGTATAACAGTGAATGAACTCAATTGGAAAAAGATGCACACATGCCCTCTTCCTTACCTCCTCTCCAGTTACCTCACTTCCTAACTTTTTTTTTTGCGAGAACACTTCCTACCAATATAGTATGAGTTACCATTAGGAGCACGAGCCATAAAGACCCTGGTACAAACAAAGTTACAACAGATTATTTGAATTTCCTGTCTTCACCGGAGTTATAACTTTCTGATAGCCGAATGAGTCAGTGATCATGAGATGCGAGAGCCTGCATGAGCTCGTGAAAACCCGTGCCCGGTGGCACGACCCTTATAATGTACTGCCTCCGTTCCAAATTATTCGTCGCAGAAATGGATGTATCTAGAACTAAAATACATCTAGATACATCCATTTCTACGACGAGTAATTCGAAACGGAGGGAGTACCTACCAGTTTGTCTCTAGTCCACCAAAAAAGAAGACGAAGAGATCTCACGAGGAAACATTTATTTTATCACGAAACTAAGCGTGTATTTAAGGTAGCCAACTTTTAACAGCTCGATCCCCGGGGTAGATCGATGACAACGTTTTCTATATTGGGACAAACCCCGGACCAGGTAGCTCCGGTGCACACACACAAGCCAGCAACAATGCTCGGCGCCACTACGTTCGCACACGCACTAATCGGCATTAAGCCACTAACAGCACCAACTAACTAGCGTACGGAGTACATGAAGTGCCCCAACTGATGCACTACCCAGCGGGTCCAAACTAACCGCTGCATGCCAGCCTTATATGCATGCACTTCGACTTTTTTTAAAAAAAAGGAGGATTACCCCCTGCCTCTGTATCAGCATATACTCCGACTTACTAGCTAGCTATCAACCAGGGCCAAACAAACTATGTGCACGTGCTAACTACCAAGCCTATGAGCGCACACACACTTGCGACACACATACTCCGGGCACATCTGCCACGGCCATGGACACAAACACGGACGCCGCCATGCACTGCAGTCCAGACTATCAGTGCACACACACCGATCCCTACCATCACGGCTTATTCCAAACATCACACAACGAAAATTTATTCAACAGTACTCCCTCCGTTCCTAAATATTTGTCTTTTTAGAGATTTCAAAGGACTATCACATACGGATGTATATAGACATATTTTAGAATGTAGATTCACTCATGTTGCTCCGTATGCAGTCACTTGTTGAAATCTCTAGAAAGACAAATATTTAGGAACGGAGGGAGTAAAAGCCAAGCATCTCATTGAGGATGCAAAAATCTCATCATATCCAGCCAGTGAAGACTATATAGAGGCTTTCACCTCAGTGTGCAATACTCCATCACTGCTTAATCGGTGCAGCGTCAGATGGTTATCAGACTGACTAATGAAAAGTTACAGATAGATGCCTCGTGACTTTCTAAACTAAATTGATACGTAATTTTCTTACAAGAAGATAAACAATGCATACTGACTGATCTAGGTAAAGAATAAAAGGCTTCCATTAGAGGAGCCTCTGGTGCACCAAATGTTACCCAAGCTGATACTTCAGCTAAATTAAGACAAAGCTTTGGACGTAGGGGATTGCATCAAAGTATGTGGCAGTTCGGCTTGTATATTCAATAAGTATGCCCTTGTGGACGTTGTCATATCTTAGATCATTCATACAAATTGTTTGGCTGACCGTGAAAAGTGAAGTTTTCCATGTTGAAAAGTGTAGCGGTGCAGATAATTACCAGAGGATCGACACACGAGTACTCCGTTACCAAACATGGCCACCGGATCGATAGGTTGTGTCCAGTCAGGAGAATATTGTAGCACTTCTCCCATTGTGGAAGGTCCAAGTCGGTGCATATCACATGTCAAGGGATCGATTCATTAACCCTACACTTGTCGTCAAGCACAGTTCCTCCCGCAACTCAGATAAAGTGGATGCCTCGTGGCGCCCGATGACCAGCAAGGAGGTGCTGGAACGAGGCTGAATGTTTCTTCATCCAACCTAAACCGTAGAAAACCCAACTGACTATTACGGACCATTTGATTGGCTGTCCAGATCAAGGACCCCTTGAAGCAGATCGCCGCCGGCCGCCTCTTGATGTGAAACCACGGGGGTTGTGACACCGTCTCGTGCCAACATCGGTCTGAGCTTCCAATCGTCAACACCTCTACACGCAGAGGCGTGAAGAAACAAACGACCTTGTAGGCGTCGGAGGGAGTGTCGCGCCGAGACCGAACGCCTCAAGGTGGCTGAATGAGCGGGACGGCGTGGATCCGCCTATGCGTCCGCATGGTAAATCCATGATGTGGCGCGTGGCTGGGATGAGCACCCAATTAGCTGTGGACTGGGTTCCCACAAGCACCAGCCCGTCGCAATGCAGAAGGTCGTGCGCCTGGAGGAATCTGGGGAATGGAGGCACCGGCATTGGGTACAGGAGGGCTGTCGCGGTGGTGTAGGGGTGGTCCTCCAGACCTCCACCTTGGCGGCCAAGCTTGTTGACCGGGCCTGGTTGAACACATGTTGCAAAATTAATTTTTCGAATCTTGGGGAAAATAATGAAAAAAGTTGGGAGATGTATATGTTCGTGACTTTGTGTTGTATACAAAAAGAAAATTCTACGAAAAAAAACATTATTGTGACTCGTGTTAAAACAGAAGTTCATAATTCAATTATTGTTTGTTGTAGTATGAAAGTTTGTACCCACTAAAAGTATGCAAAAAGTCTTCCTTTTATAGCATGAAATTTTTTGCATGAACAAGAATAACGAATATAAACATATGTTAAAAAAAAGTCTCGAAGTACTGTCTTGTCTGAAACAACACTCGTCTGAATATCGCGAAATATTAGGCGCTCCCAGCTTAAATAGATCGGAAAAACTTGGAACATAGGCAACTACATCAATTAGGAGTCAGTTTGGCGTTCGTACACAACAAGTGTGCCCTCTCTGAGGTTGTAATATCCCAAGAAATTCATACCAAAACCATCCCCAAGTCTTGAGTTTGCAGTGGCATAGACGGTTCACCAAGTGTTGGCAAAGGAGTGCTCCGTCACCCTGCACGGCCACCAATTGCATAGAGATACGTAAATGTGTTGTTACTCTTTGCTTTGACCATACTTTTAAAGCCCCTGTGCTAGCTGTGCGAGACGGCGCAAGGGAGACTAATGCTGGGGATGAAAAAAGAAGATAGGATATCATGCTCTGAAAATTAGTTTAGAGGGTACAGCCAAATGAAAACATGGTTAAGGAAACCAATCCCCACACCACCATTTTGATAGTACTAAATATTTGTGTTTAACTTTCCCAGATTCAAATAGAGATAATGGAGAAACACAATAGCACGCGCGCACACAGTCACACAGACACACACAAACCTTGTGCTAGTCCTCCTGAATTCGTTGGCCCCCTAAAAATAAATTTTAACTAGATGGAGACCAAGCTTGGAACATATGGAATTACATCAAAGCACGCCATGCTTCCGTGCGTGTGCTCAACAAGTGTGCCCTCCTCGAAGTTGTAATATTCCAGATCACTCATACGTAATCTATCCTTCACCTTAACACGCTTCTTAGTATGTAAAATGCACCGGCACAAACGGTCCCCCGATGCTTGGCACAAGAGTTCCCCATCACCCAGCATGGCCACCGGACGGAGGGATGACAGGGCCCAGTACCAGTAGATGGTGTAACGCTTCTCCCATTGTGGCTTTTTGGCGCGTGCACCGTCGATGTCACTACACATCCACATATCAAGTGATCGGTCATCATCATGCAGTGAACAAGTCACACACAATTGTCCGTGCAACTCGGACATGGTGGACACCGCACTGTCGAGCCATGGGCGGCAAGGAGGCGCTGGAATAAACCCAAACCTCTCATTCCCCACTCTTAATCGGAGGAAACCACGCCTGCTCATGTGGTCATACGGACTGATGATCCAGAGCAGTGACCCCTTGAAGAAGGTCGCCGTCCGGTGTACCATGACATGATGCGGCGACCGCTCCACTTTCAGACGCCAGCGCCGATCTTTCCCAATGGTAAACAGCTCCACATAGTCAGCAAATATCCTCCAAGGTGTGCACTGGGGTCCGAAGAATCGTGCAACCTTGTAGGCACCGGTGCGAGGGTCGCGCCCGAGGCCAAACGCCTGGTGGCTTCTATGGTCCAAGCACTGCACGTTGGCATACGGACTGCCTGGGGGAAGCGTGAGGATGCGTCGCGTAGTCGGGTTGAGCACACGCACCGCTGACTCGGTGCCCACCAGCACGAGCCCATTGCAGTGCGATAATCCATGTGTCACATCCGCAGGCAGTGAGTCCAAGGGGTGTACAAGGGTCGCGGCCCCGTGGGTCTCTTCCCACCGGTAGAGATGCCCGTGCCGCTTTTGATCTGTGGAGCGATAAGAAAACATGGGAGATCTCGCCGTCGGAGGCGGAGGTCGCGCTGGAAGGATGGGTCGTCGGAGATAGTCTCACACCAAGCCTTGCAAACACACTTGAACCGGAGAAGCGACTTGACGGGCAGAAGCAGCAGGATCTGCGTGACGATTTCGTGGGGCACATGCCGCGGCGGCGGCCTTGTTGTCGTCCTCCTCTTCTTGGCGGCGGCTAGTGCCGCCGACTCGTCGTCTTCCATCGCCAGGTAGCCGAAGGTCGATCTATTTTTAGTCGCTACAGTACATATTCAGGCCGTGCGAAGTGCGTACGCTACCTATTGTTTGGATATATAACGAGTTTATAGGGAATCGGTTTTTTCTTGGGAGCGATTTGAGGCGTATAGCTACCTAAAAACTTGTTTGGATTTCTAACTAATTCGTGGTATATACATGCTCACGTTAGAAAAGGATTTTAACGTTCCTTACTTTTGTGGAGATAGATAGATGGATAGTGCCATTTTTTTCCTCCGAAAAACCTGGAGCTCTCGTTTAGAGGCGACTAGGGTTTGAGGGTAGATTCTGGCAGCACACGCCGATCTCCATCGGCGGGGCACCGGTGAGACTGATAGAGGGATGTCAGCGTCCACAGATCGCAGCAGGGAGGAAAGGCCCTTGTCACCAGGGACGGCTAGGGCAAAGTTAGCGGAGGCCATGAGAAAGCTTGAGATCTCAGAAGAGGAGGCTACGCCGCTGGTGCTCGACGATCGTGAGGAAGAAGTTAGGGAGAAGTGGATGTTGGCTGGGAAGGTCCTTCACCGAAACACTCTCCATATCCAAACTATCTCCAATGCACTTCGTCCGGCATGGGGCAATCCTAAAGGGCTGCTCTTTAATCCTGTTGGGGTTACCCGCAAAAAAAAATCCTGTTGGGGAAAACATGTTTGTGGCTGAATTTGCGACACAGAGAGACAGAGATCGTGTGTGGGAAGGAGCTCCATGGCATGTGAGTAAAATGTTGGGGAACGTAGTAATTTTAAAAAATTTCCTACGCACACGCAAGATCATGGTGATGCAGAGCAACGAGAGGGGAGAGTGTTGTCTACGTACCCTCGTAGACCGAAACGGATGCGTTGACGCAACGAAGAGGAAGTAGTCGTACGTCTTCCCGGTCCAACCGATCCAAGCACCGTTACTCCGACACCTCCGAGTTCTTGACACACGTACAGCTCGATGACGCACCCCGGGCTCCGATCCAGCAAAGCTTCGGGGAGGAGTTCCGTCAGCACGACAGCGTGGTGACGATCTTGATGTTCAACCGTCGCAGAGCTTCGCCTAAGCACCGCTACAATATGACCGAGGTGTAATATCGGGGGGGGGGCACCGCACACGGCTAAGGAACGATCACGAAGATCAACTTGTGTGTTCTAGGGTGCCCCCTGCCCCCGTATATAAAGGAGCAAGGGGGGAGGCCGGCAGGCCCCTTGGGGCGCGCCAAGGAGGAGGAATCCTCCTCCTAGTAGGAGTAGGATTCCTCCTTTCCTACTCCTACTAGGAGGGGAAGGAAGGGGGAGAGGGGGGAAGGAAGGGGCCCCCCCCCCCCCCTCCTCGTCCAATTCGGACCAGAGGGAGAGGGGGCGCGCGGCCCACCCTGGCCGCCCCTCTCTCTTCCCACCAAGGCCCATGTGGCCCATTAACTCTCCCGGGGGGTTCCGGTAACCCCCTCGGCACTCCGGTTTTCTCTGAAATCACCCGGAACAATTTTGGTGTCCGAATATAGTCGTCCAATATATCAATCTTTATTTCTCGACCATTTCGAGACTCCTCGTCATGTCCGTGATCACATCCAGGACTCCGAACAACCTTCGGTACATCAAAATACATAAACTCATAAAGAAACTGTCATCATAACTTTAAGCGTGCGGACCCTACGGTTCGAGAACAATGTAGACATGACCGAGACACGTCTCCGGTCAATAACCAATAGCGGGACCTGGATGCCCATATTGGTTCCTACATATTCTACGAAGATCTTTATCGGTCAGACCGCATAACAACATACGTTGTTCCCTTTATCATCGGTATGTTACTTGCCCGAGATTCGATCGTCGGTATCCAATACCTAGTTCAATCTCGTTACCGGCAAGTCTCTTTACTCGTTCTATAATACATCATCTCGCAACTAACTCATTAGTTGCAATGCTTGCAAGGCTTAAGTGATGTGCATTACCGAGAGGGCCCAGAGATACCTCTCCGACATTCGGAATGACAAATCCTAATCTCGAAATATGCCAACCCAACAAGTACCTTTGGATACACCTGTAGAGCACCTTTATAATCACCCAGTTACGTTGTGACGTTTGGTAGCACACAAAGTGTTCCTCCGGTAAACGGGAGTTGCATAATCTCATAGTCATAGGAACATGTATAAGTCATGAAGAAAGCAATAGCAACATACTAAACGATCGGGTCCTAAGCTAACGGAATGGGTCATGTCAATCAGATCATTCAACTAATGATGTGATCCCGTTAATCAAATAACAACTCTTTGTCCATGGTTAGGAAACATAACCATCTTTGATTAACAAGCTAGTCAAGTAGAGGCATACTAGTGACACTCTGTTTGTCTATATATTCACACATGTATTATGTTTCCGGTTAATACAATTCTAGCATGAATAATAAACATTTATCATGATATAAGGAAATAAATAATAACTTTATTATTGCCTCTAGGGCATATTTCCTTCATAAAAATGCAGTGATCCTTTCGGAGTTTGATGAATGCATATGGCCGTCGGAGTTGAGGTTTGACAAGCTCCAGTTGTGGGCTAGGGTTATTAATCTCCCCATTAATCCGAGGAATGATAAATGGAGCGCGGAGATTGCAAAGCAAATTGATCGGCAGGCTACTTCGGTGCAGTTTGATCAGGCAGCAAGATACCTAAGGGCAAGAGTGACTATTGATGTTGATAAACCCTTAAGGAGATGGATTTTGATTGAATCAAAGAGGCGAAAGTGTATGGATCCGTATGACATACAATATGAGAATGTCCCTCATTTCTGTTTCTCGTGTGGACGGCTGGGCCATTCAGATCTTCATTGTCCAACGCCGGGTGTCAGAGATGCAAATGGCGGTCTGCCGTTTGGGAAGGGTTTGCGTGCCCCTGAAGAGTGGAGGAAAACAGCCTCGAGTGAGAGTTCGTCGAGGGATCAGACAAGAACACAGAGTAAAAGAGCTAAAACTCGCAACTCCACGTCGGCGGCTGACAAAGGGACGGAGGTTAACTCTCCGGTAAAATCTAGAGATTATCAAAATAAGAGGAAAGGAGGACCTCATGGTCCCAAACAGGTGTACCCGAAGGTCGAGATCCCGCTGTTGATGAACTCTGAACATGTAGTAGATGAGGATGCTGATCCAAAGGGTTTAGTTAGCGGACAACTTTAAGAGAGAGGTTCAGACTCTGGGGATGGTGAGATCAGGGAACCAAAAAAGAAGAAACCAACACCAACAAATTCGGATATTCAGCAGTGGCTGCTAGATAGCCCTGCCGGGGACAATGAGTTGCCTCAGCTGGAACTGTCGAGGGCTTGGGAACCCCGGGGCAGTTCGTGAGCTTCGCAGCATTGTGAAGCAAGAAGGTCCCGGTCTCCTGTTTCTGGTGGAGGCCAAAATTTTGGCAGTAAGAGTGGAAAGACTGCAGAGCCACCTTGGTTTTGCGGGTTGTTTTGCAGTAGATAGCGTGGGTCTCAGTGGAGGGATCGGCTTGTTTTGGTCTCAAGACTTTGACGTTGAGCTAAAAAAATATAGTTCCTGTCATATTGATGTTATGGTCAGGCGAAAGGGTGGTGATGGGAGGACTTGGCGAGTGGCAGGGTTCTATGGAGCACCACGAGCCGAGGACAGGCATCATAGTTGGCGTTTTTTGAGGACACTGTTTGAGATCCAACATGAGGCTTGGATGTGCATTGGTGATTTCAATGAAACCTTATTTGTCTCAGAACACTTTTCTGTGTCACCACGTCTGGAATGGCAGATGCGGGCATTTCGGGAAGTGACGGATCTCAGATGGTCGGGGTGGAGTATACTTGGGATAATAGGCAATCGGGAAGAGCGAATGTGAAAGCGCGGCTTGATAGGGCCTTTGGAAATCTTTCCTTCATAAATATGTTTGAATATATTAAGGTTCGTCATATTGTTGCAACGGAATCAGACCACAGTTTTGTCTTTGTGGATGTTCGTGAGCATTTTGTTTCGTCAGTTCCTAGAGGGCCGAAACCTTTCAGGTATGAGGATGTTTGGCAGACGCACGTCGACTATGATAAGTTGGTTATTGATAATTGGCAGCAAGGTGCGGGAGGCCAGGGCTTACAGGGCATTGCTCAAGCTCTCAATGCGTTGCAAGGAAACCTGTCGGCATGGGGGCGTGGGAGTTTGGGTCCCTGTTGTGAAAAGTTCGCAAATTGCGAGAGAAACTAGTTCGCCTTAGGGCCCAATCCATTGGCAGGGGGCCGACGGAGGAAGAGCGAGAGAAATACATGCTATTTTCAGGCTCAAGCTGCTCAACGGAAGCACATGAATAAAATTGAGCGTCTCGAGCGGGCAGATGGCTCAGAGTGTGCAGATGTGGAAGTGGATCGAGCTGAAGATCAGGCTTTTTACCAAGCTCTGTACACATCGCAGGGATTCCAGCAAATGGATGAATTACTGGACTTTGTTCCTAATCGTGTTACGGACACTATGAACCAGGAGCTACAGCAACCGTATACTGAGAAAGAAATCAAAGTTGCTCTGTTTCAAATTGCGCCGTCAATGTTACCAGGGGTGGATGGGTTTACTGCCGGGTTTTTTCAACGCCATTGGAACTTGTTGAAAGATGACGTTGTACCAGCAGTTTTGGACTTTCTGAATGGAGGTGAGCTCCCGGAGGGTATGAATGATACTTCTATAACTTTGATCCCAAAGGTACGATTCCCTCAGAAAATCTCTCAATATCGTCCAATATCTCTATGTCCGGTTTTGTATAAAATCGCAGCAAAGGCTATTGTCAATCGGGTCAGAGTTTGTTTGGATGAGATCATTGGAGAAGAACAAAGTGCTCTTGTCCTCGGCAGCTTGATCACTGACAATGTTTTAATTGCGCATGAGAGTGTGCATGCTATGAAGTGAAAAGGAAGAAAGGGGGCAATGCAGTTTGTGCGGTGAAGTTGAACATGATGAAGGCCTATGACCGTGTTGAGTGGCACTATCTTGAGGCAATCATGCTGCAGCTGGGTTTTGGTGTAGTGTTCGTGCGACTGATTTTGAAATGTGTGATTTCGGTCCGGTTTTCAGTACGTGTCAATGGCGAGCTGCTGCCTTTCTTCACTCCATCTTGTGGATTGCGGCAAGGTGATCCAATATCACCATAATTGTTTCTACTTTGTGCTGAAGGTTTCACCTCTTTGCTGAATCATTTTGGTGGAACACAAGTTGATAAAGGGATAAGGGTGAGTTATCGGTCTCCATGTATTAATCACTTATTATTTGCACACGATAGTCTCATTTTTATGCAAGCTCAAGTGCAGAGTGTTCACCGTTTGAATGAAATCTTGCGGATCTATGGCAAATGTTGGGGCAGGCAGTGAATAAGGATAAAAGTTCAATCTATTTTAGTCCAAACACTTTGGCTCCGGTCCAGCAAGAGTTAAAGAAAAATTCTTGGAATAAATGTGGAGGCATTCAGTGAGCGGTATTTAGGGCTGCCTACAGCTGTTGGGAGGATAAGCAGTGGGACCTTTAATCATATTGGAGAAAGAATGAGGAGTAAACTCCAAGGGGGGTTGATACGTAACCAACGTATCTATATCTTTTGATTGTTCCATGCTATTATATTACCCGTTTTGGATGCTTATGGGCTTTACTTTACACTTTTATATCATTTTTGGGACTAACCTACTAACCGGAGGCCCAGCCCGAATTGCTGTTTTTTTGCCTATTTCAGTGTTTCGAAGAAAAGGAATATCAAACGGAGTCCAAACGGGGTGAAACCTTCGGGAGCGATCTTTTTGGAACAAATGCAAACCTGGAGACTTGGAGTGGACATCAAGCAACAATCGAAGTGAAAACCTGGAGACTTGGAGTGGACATCAGAACAGACCATGAAAACCTAATTCCAACACCGCAACCTTCTGTATCCGTGAGATCCCATTTTGGTTCGCCGGCACTCCGCCGGAGGGGGAATCGACCATGGAGGGCCTCTACATCATCTCCAAGGCCCTTCCAATGAGTTGTGAGTAGTTTACCACAGACCTTCGGGTCCATAGTTATTAGCTAGATGGCTTCTTCTCTATCTTTGAATCTCAATACAAAGTTCTCCTTGATATTCTTGGAGATCTATTCGATGTAACTCTTTTTTGCGGTGTGTTTATCGAGATCCGATGAATCGTGGGTTTATCGTCAAGTTTATCTATGAGAAATATTTGAATCTCATCTGAATTCTTTTATGTGTGATTAAGTTATCTTTGCAAGTCTCTTCAAATTATCAGTTTGGTTTGGCCTACTAGATTGATCTTTCTTGCAATGGGAGAAGTGCTTAGCTTTGGGTTCAATCTTGCGTGTCCTTTCCCAAGGTGACAGCAGGGCAGCAAGGCATGTATTGTATTGTTGCCATCGAGGATAAAAAGATGGGGTTTATATCATATTGCATGAGTTTATCCCTCTACATCATGTCATCTTTCTTAATGCGTTACTCTGTTCTTATGAACTTAATACTCTAGATGCATGCTGGATAGCGGTCGATGTGTGGAGTAATAGTAGTAGATGCAGGCAGGAGTCGATCTAGTTGTCACGAACGTGATGCCTATATACATGATCATGCCTAGATAATCTCATAATTATTCGCATTTCTATCAATTGCTCGACAGTAATTTGTTCACCCACCGTAATACTTATGCTATCTTGAGAGAAGCCACTAGTGAAACCTATGGCCCCCGGGTCTATCTTGTATCATGTAAGTTTTCTATCTACTTTTATTTGCATCTTTACTTTTCCAATCTTTATCATAAAAATACGAAAAATATTTATCTTATCATATTATCCCTATCAGATCTCACTTTCGCAAGTGGCCATGAAGGGATTGACAACCCCTTTATTGCATTGGTTGTGAGGTTCTTGTTTGTTTTTATAGGTGTGTGGGACTTCTGAGGAGCCTCCTACTGGATTGATACCTTGGTTCTCAAAAACTGTGGGAAATACTTACGCTACTTTGCTGCATCACCCTTTCCCCTTCAAGGAAAACCAACGCAAGATCAAGCCATAGCAAGAATGATTTCTTGCGCCGTTGCCGGGGAGGTCTTCGCTCAAGTCAAGACATACCAAGTACCCATCACAAACTCATCTCCCTCGCATTACATTATTTGCCATTTGCCTCTCGATTTCCTCTCCCCCACTTCACCCTTGCCGTTTTATTCGCCCTCTCTTTCCCAATCTCCTTTCTCTTTCGTTTGCCTTTTTGTTTGCTTGTGTGTTGGATTGCTTGTCGCTATGGCGCAATATAATACCAAATTGTGTGACTTTTCCAATACCAATAATAATGATTTCCTTAGTACTCCGATTGCTCCTCTTAATGATGTTGAGTCTTGTGAAATCAATGCTGCTTTGTTGAATCTTGTTATGAAAGATCAATTCTCCGACCTTCCTAGTTAAGATGTCGCTACCCATCTAAACAACTTTGTTGATTTGTGTGAGATGCAAAAGAAGAAAGATACGGATAATGATATCGTTAAATTCAAGTTATTTCCGTTTTCACTTAGAGATCATGCTAAAATTGGGTTTTCTCTTTGCCCAAGAATAGTATTGATTCATGGAATAAGTGCAAGGATGCTTTTATCTCTAAGTATTTTCCTCCTGCTACGATCATCTCTCTTAGGAACCATATTATGAATTTTAAACAACTTTATCATGAGCATGTTGCCCAATCTTGGGAAAGAATGAAATTGATGATTCGCAATTGCCCTACTCATGGTTTGAATTTATGGATGATCATACAAATTTTTTATGCCGGATTGAATTTTTCTTCTAGAAATCTTTTAGATTCAGCCGCGGGAGGCACTTTTATGGAAATCACCTTAGGAGAAGCTACTAAACTCCTTTATAACATTATGGCAAATTATTCTCAATGGCACACCGAAAGATCTACTAGTAAAAAAGTGCATGCAATAGAAGTAATTAATGTTTTGAGTGGAAAGATGGATGAACTTATGAAATTGTTTTCTACTAAGAGTGCTCCTATTGATCCCAATGATATGCCTTTGTCTACTTTGATTGAGAATAGTAAAGAATCTATGGATGTGAATTTTGTTGGTAGGAATAATTTTGGTAACAATGCTTATAGAGGAAACTTTAATCCTAGACCGTTCCCTAGTAATTCCTCAAATAATTATGGTAATTCCTACAAAAACTCTTACGGAAATTTTAATAAGATGCCCTCTGATTTTGAGAATAGTGTCAAAGAATTTATGATCTCTCAAAAGAATTTTAATGCCTTGCTTGAAGAAAATTTGCTTAAAGTTGATGATTTGGCTAGGAACGTTGATAGGCTCTCGCTTGATGTTGATTCTTTGAAAATTAGATCTACTCCTCCTATGCATGATATCAATGAGTCTATCAAAGCTATGAGAATTTCCATTGATGAGTGCAAGGAAAGAACCGCTAGATTGCGTGCTAAGAAAGATTGCTTTGTAAAAGAGTGTTCTTCTAGTTTCCATGAAAATAATGATGAAGATTTAAAAGTTATTAGTGTGTCCCCTATTAAATCCTTGTTTTGAAATATTAATCTTAATAATGATGGGACTCGAGATGAGTCAACTTTAGTTAAAAGGCGTCCCAATAATTCGGAGTTTTTAGATCTTGATGTTAAATTTGGTAAAAGTGGGATTGGAGAGGTCAAGACTTTAAATAGCATTGAACCCACTATTATGGATTTCAAGGAATTTTATTATGATAATTGTTCTTTAATAGATTGTATTTCCTTGTTGCAATCTGTGTTTAGTTCTCCTCATGCTTATAGTAAAAATAAAGCTTTTACCAAACATATCGTTGATGCCTTGATGCAATCTTAAGATGAAAAACTTAATTTGGAAGTTTGTATACCTAGAAAACTTTATGATGAGTGGGAACCTACTATAAAGATTAAAATTAAAGATCATGAGTGTTATGCTTTATGTGATTTGGGTGCTAGTGTTTCCACAATTCCGAAAACTTTATGTGATATTCTAGGCTTCCATGATTTTGATGATTGCTCTTTAAATTTGCACCTTGCGGATTCCACCATTAAGAAACCTATGGGAAGGATCAATGATGTTCTTATTGTTTCAAATAGGAACTATGTGCCCGTAGATTTTATCGTATAGATTGCAATCTTTCATGTCCTATTATTCTTGGTAGACCTTTCCTTAGAACGATTGGTGCAATTATTGATATGAAGGAAGTGAATATTAGATTCCAATTCCCATTAAGAAAAGGCATGGAGACTTTCCTAGAAAGAAAGTTAAATTACCTTATGAATCTATCATGCGAGCTACTTATGAATTGAGTGCCAAAGATGACACTACTTATATCTATCCTCGCTTTTATGCCTAGCTTGGGGCGTTAAACAATAGCGCTAGTTGGGAGGCAACCCAATTTTATTTTTGTTTCTTTTGTTTTTGCTTCTGTTTAGTAATAAATATTTCATCTAGCTTCTATTTATATGTGTTTTCATGTTTTAATTAGTGTTTGTGCCAAGTAAAACCTATATGATAACCTATGGTGATAATTAATTTGATTCTGCTGAAAAATAGAAACTTTGCACGCACGAAAATAATTTTAGTAATTCACATAAATGTGATTTTGTGTTGATTCTTTTTGATGTAGATCAATAGACAAATTTCCCATGACTTCTTATTTTGGTAGGATTTGTAGAGTTACAGAAGGATTCGAGAGTTACAAATCGCTACAGACTGTTCTGTTTTTCGCGTGTTGTTTGCTTATTTTGATGCATCTATGGCTAGCATTGGGGGGTATGAACCATAGAGAAGTTGGAATGCAGTAGATTTAACACCAATATAAATAAAGAATGAGTTCATTACAGTACCTTATGTGGAGATTTTTCTTTCTTTCACTAACGGAGCTTATGAGATTTCCTGTTGAGTTTTGTGTTGTGAAGTTTTCAAGTTTTGGGTAAAGATTTGATGGACTATGGAATAAGGAGTGGAAAGAGCCTAAGCTTGGGGATGCCTATGTCACCCCAAGATATTCAAGGATAACCAAAAGCCTAAGCTTGGGGATGCCCCGGAAGGCATCCCCTCTTTCGTCTTCGTCTATCGGTAACTTTACTTGGAGCTATATTTTTATTCACCACATGATATGTGTTTTGCTTGCAGTGTCTTGTATGATATTAGTCTTTGCTTTTTAGCTTACCACAATCATCCTTGCTGTACACACCTTTTGGGAGAAGCCCACTTGATTTAGAATTTATTAGAATACGCTATGTGCTTCACTTATATCTTTTGAGCTAGATAGTTTTTGCTCTAGTGCTTCACTTATATCTTTTAGAGCACGGCAGTGGCTTAATTTTATAGAAATTTTTGATCTCTAATGCTTCACTTATATTATTTTGAGATTCTTTTAGAACAGCATGGTATTTGCTATGGTTGTAAAATTGGTCCTAGAATGATGGGAATCCAAGTTGGGTATAATAAAAACTATCATAGAAAGTGAATTGGATGATATGATCAATTTGATACTTGATAATTGTTTTGAGATATAGAGGTGGTAATATTAGAGTCATGCTAGTTGGGTGATTATGAATTCAAAGAATACTTGTGTTGAAGTTTGTGATTCTCGTAGCATGCACGTATGGTGAACCGCTTTGTGATGAAGTTGGAGCACAATTTTATTTATTGATTGTCTTCCTTATGAGTGGCCGTCGGGGACGAGCGATGGTCTTTTCCTACCAAACTATCCTCCTAGGAGCATGCGCATAGTACTTTGTTTTCAATGACTTGTAGATTTTTGCAATAAGTATATGAGTTCTTTATGACTAATGTTGAGTCCATGGATTATACGCACTCTCACCCTTACACCATTGCTCGCCTCTCTTGTGCCGCGCAACTTTCGCCGGTACGATATACCTTCCTCAAAACAGCCACCATACCTACCTATTATGGCATTTCCATAGCCATTCCGAGATATATTGCCATGCAACTTTCCACAGTTCCGTTTATATGACACGCATCATCATTGTCATATTGCTCTTTGCATGATCATGTAGTTGACATCGTATTTGTGGCAAGTCCACCTTCATAATTTTCGTACATGTCACTCTTGATTCATTGCATATCCCGGCACACCGCCGGAGGCATTCATATAGAGTCATATCTTGTTCTAAGTATCGAGTTGTAATCTTGAGTTGTAAGTAAATAAAAGTGTGATGATCTTCATTATTAGAGCATTGTCCCAGTGAGGAAAGGATGATGGAGACTATGATTCCCCCACAAGTCGGGATGAGACTTCGGACTTTATATATAAAAAAGGCCAAATAAAAAAAGAGAAAGGCCAAAAAATAAAAAATGAGAGAAAAAGAGAGAAGGGACAATGCTACAATCCTTTTTACCACACTTGTGCTTCAAAGTAGCACCATGATCTTCATGATAGAGAGTAGCCTATGTTGTCACTTTCATATACTAGTGGGAATTTTTCATTATAAAACTTGGCTTGTATATTATAATGATGGGCTTCCTCAAAATGCCCTAGGTCTTCGTGAGCAAGCGAGTTGGATGCACACCCACTTAGTTTCTTTTGTTGAGATTTCATACATTTATAGCTATAGTGCATCCGTTGCATGGCAATCCCTACTCACTCACATTGATATCTATTAATGGGCAACTCCGGAGCCCATTGATACGCCTAGTTGATGTGAGACTATCGTCTTCCTTTTTGTCTTCTTCACAACAACCATTCTATTCCACATATAGTGCTATGTCCATGGCTCACGCTCATGTATTTGCGTGAAAGTTGAAAAAGTTTGAGATTATTAAAGTATGAAACAATTGCTTGGCTTGTCATCAGGGTTGTGCATGATTAAATACTTTGTGTGATGAAGATAGGGCAATAGCCAGACTAAATGATTTTGTAGGGATAACTTTCTTTAGCCATGTTATTTTGAGAAGACATGATTGCTTTACTAGTATGCTTGAAGTATTACTATTTCTTATGTCAATATGAGCTTTTATTTTGAATCATTTGGATCTGAACATTCATGCCACAATAAAGAAAATTACATTGAGAATTATGCTAGGTAGCATTCCACATCAAAAAATTCTGTTTTTATCATTTACCTACTCGAGGACGAGCAGGAATTAAGCTTCGGGATGCTTGATACGTCTGCAACGTATATATAATTTTTGATTGTTCCATGCTATTATATTACCCGTTTTGGATGTTTATGGGCTTTACTTTACACTTTTATATCATTTTTGGGACTAACCTACTAACCGGAGGCCCAGCCCGAATTGCTGTTTTTTTGCCTATTTCAGTGTTTCGAAGAAAAGGAATATCAAATGGAGTCCAAACGGGATGAAACCTTCGGGAGCGATCTTTTTGGAACAAATGCAAACCTAGAGACTTGGAGTGGACGTCAAGCAACAATCGAAGTGAAAACCTGGAGACTTGGAGTGGACATCAGAACAGACCATGAAAACCTAATTCCACCGCCGCAACCTTCTGTATCTGTGAGATCCCATCTTGGAGCCTTCGCCGGCGCTCCGCCGGAGGGGGAATCGACCATGGAGGGCCTCTACATCATCTCCAAGGCCCTTCCGATGAGTTGTGAGTAGTTTATCACAGACCTTCGGGTCCATAGTTATTAGCTAGATGGCTTCTTCTCTCTCTCTTTGAATCTCAATACAAAGTTCTCCTCGATCTTCTTGGAGATCTATTCGATGTAACTCTTTTTTGTGGTGTGTTTGTCGAGATACGATGAATCGTGGGTTTATCATCAAGTTTATCTATGAGAAATATTTGAGTCTCCTCTGAATTCTTTTATGTGTGATTAAGTTATCTTTGCAAGTCTCTTCGAAATATTAGTTTGGTTTGGCCTACTAGATTGATCTTTCTTGCAATGGGAGAAGTGCTTAGCTTTGGGTTCAATCTTGCGGTGTCCTTTCCCAGTGACAGCAGGGGTAGAAAGGCATGTATTGTATTGTTGCCATCGAGGATAAAAAGATGGGGTTTATATCATATTGCATGAGTTTATCCCTCTACATCATGACATCTTTCTTAATGCGTTACTCTGTTCTTATGAACTTAATACTCTAGATGCATGCTGGATAGCGGTCGATGTGTGGAGTAATAGTAGTAGATGCAGGCAGGAGTCGATCTACTTGTCACGAACGTGATGCCTATATACATGATCACGCCTAGATAATCTCATAATTATTCGCATTTCCATCAATTGCTCGACAGTAATTTGTTCACCCACCGTAATACTTATGCTATCTTGAGAGAAGCCACTAGTGAAACCTATGGCCCCGGGTCTATCTTGTATCATGTAAGTTTTCTATCTACTTTTATTTGCATCTTTACTTTTCCAATCTTTATCATAAAAATATGAAAAATATTTATCTTGTCATATTATCCCTATCAGATCTCACTTTCGCAAGTGGCCATGAAGGGATTGACAACCCCTTTATTGCATTGGTTGTGAGGTTCTTGTTTGTTTTTATAGGTGCGTGGGACTTCTGAGGAGCCTCCTACTGGATTGATACCTTGGTTCTCAAAAACTGAGGGAAATACTTATGCTACTTTGTTGCATCATCCTTTCCTCTTCAAGGAAAACCAACGCAAGCTCAAGACGTAGCAGGGGTCTGAGAGAATGATCTCTTGTGTAGGAAGAGAGGTACGAATAAAATCTATAGCTCAAGCAATACCTACTTTCAGCATGAGTTGTTTCAAACTGACTAAGAAAGTTTGCTCGAGTTTGACTGATTCTATGGCAAAGTATTGGTGGAGTATCTCTCTCGATCGGCGTTCAATGCATTGGTGAGTTGGGAGGCTCTCGCACAACCAGAAATCAGAGGAGGGATGGGGTCCCGAGACTTGGAACTATTCAATATAGCACTCCTTGGTAAACATGGTTGGAGGTTGATGACTGGACCAAACTCTCTGTGTTCTAGATTGTTAAAAGGACGATGCTTCCCTCTTGTGATTTTATGCAAGCAAGTGCTCCCAAGAATCCTTCGCAACTTGGCGAGCGATCATTGCTGGGTGGAAAGCTCTGAAGGCTGGGCTGATCAAACGCGTTGGCAGCGATACAATGGTGTCTATTTGGGAAGATAAATGGATCCCAGAAACACTTAGAATGACCCATGTAGCCCGCATGGGAAACGCACAAATCAGCTGGGTTGCTGATTTGATTGATGATAAGAATTGGACGTGGAAAACTAATATTGTCAAGCAATCTTTTATACATCCGGATGCTGATGCAATCCTTAATATACCATTGAGAACGGGAGGTGGAGAAGATTTTATAGCATGGGCACCTGAGAGGTCGGGGATTTACACTGTAAAGTCAGTTTATCGCTCTCTTATGATTCAGAACGAGCAAAAGCTCTAGAAGAAGGGACGATGATGGATACTTCAGAGACGGATAAACAGTTGTGGTCTCGGCTATGGAAACTCAAGGTTTTGCCCAAAGTACGCGTCTTCTGGTGGCGCATTTTACGCGGGGTTTTTCCCATAGAAAGCACTTTGAAATATCGACATATATCCACCGAGAGTAAGTGCAAAATCTGTTTGCACTCGGACGAGGATATGATGCATGCTTTATTGAATTGTTCCCACGCGAGAAGGTTCTGGACGAAGCAATTGAATGGCTTGATATAAAGCGACCAGACTTGCATCCTCTCACCTGGGCAAAGGACATTCTTTGTTTCTCTTTATTTTCAGAGTCGAATAGAGCTAAGATGATCTCTGTCATGTGGTCTATCTGGAATTCACGCAACAATATCACACATGACAAAGATGGTTTTGATCCCGCTTAGGCTATGAAGCGAATACGGGAAGCTCTTGTTGTGCTGGATTTACCTCAAGCGCATGCACGTATCTTTCCCGGTCTTGGGTGGAGGCCGCTTGATGAAGGATGGATAAAAATCAATACTAATGGTAGTATTGCTATGGAGTCCCGTCGAGGGGGAGTTGGAGGGGTGGCACGATCCTCGTCCGAGCTTAAGGCTGCATGGTGTAAGCCCTACACGGGGATCACGGACCCCCTCCTAGCTGAAGGGTTGGCTCTTCAAGATGGAGCCGTTTTTGCAAGGCTTCAAGGATATGATCAAGTCATCTTGGAGACCGACAGTCTAGAGATGGTGAATCTCTGGCACTCACGCCATGATCGTTCGGTGGTGGTGCCTATTCTTACTGAGATTGAGCAATACAAGAAATATGTCAACTTGTGACCTTGACTATTGGTCACTGAAAGGTCATTGTTTTTCATTTGCGACCTTTTTGTGACCAAAAACAGAAGGTCAAAAGCTAGCGGTCGTAAACTGAAATTAACGACCTTCTCTATGAGAAGGTCGTAGACGTTTACGACCAAAATATGCCTACTGTTTTGTTTTGGTCACTAGCTGTCTGCCCAGGCCACGTCGGATCCGACGTGGCAATTTGACATGGCAAAACTATGACCAATTGAAAAGGTCTGTGACAAGAATCAGCCCCGTCCGATTGAGTGTTTTACATGGACCTAGCCCATTAATTCAGCCATTTATATATGTTTTTTCCTATCAATTTACGCTAGCTACATGGGCCAAGCCCAGCAATTCGGCCTTTTTGGTTTCTAAGATAGAGAACTTTACGGGCCATTTCTTTTTGGGTATCGGCCTTTTAAAAGTTGACTTCTTTTTTGGGCCTCAACCTTTTTGCATGCTATTCACGTTTTGGGCCTTGGCCTCTACCAATAAGCAAGTCCAACTCATCAACTTTCTATTTCTCACATTTTCACAGTACACAAATGACAAATATTTCAAATGAAACAGAACTATATACTTGAAATGATAGCCAAAATTAGCCTATTACAATCTTTACATAGTAACTAGCTATGAAGTACAACCAGAACACAAGGCATATTGATAGATAACCACCACGCTTCATCGTCTTCCTCTTCCAAATTCCAAGAAACAAATCACCTAGCATTAGAAGGATCACACATCAGAAGCATATAAAATCTTTCAACCATCAATATAGTTTGCTTATAAGAAAACATATGGTCTGATTTTAAAATCCGTCAAAAACACATGACCCAAGAGATGCAACTACCCGAATGCTTCATTCCAGATTTAACACAGTAACTCTACAGGCAGAAAGTAAACTAAAGGCAACCTCTTTGCACATCACTTATTTATGAACAGAGGGAGTGATATTCAGCTTCCGCAGTCAAAGGAGACCCGTAAACTCATTGCACATAGTTGCAAAAACACATTATGCAACAACAATACAGCATCAGCGCGCGCGCGCATGTGTGTGTGTGTGTGTGTGTGTGTGTGTGTGTGTGTGTGTGTGTGTGTGTGTGTGTGTGTGTGTGTGTGTGTGTGTGTGTGTGTGTGTGTGTGTGTGTGTGTGTGTGTGTGTGTGTGTGCCGCGGTTACCTACATATCCTACTAAGCGAAGCCGGCAGTCAGGTTGTTGGTCTTGTACTTGTCAAACTAACAATCTATGGATTTTGCAGCCTAAATGAGATTAGTATAAACTAATTGCACACAATTGCAGCAGCGCCATCGAACCAACGGACGAACAAACCGACCCAGTGAGACCAAGAAGGAAAACAAGCAGATCAGATGGGAGGGGGTGGATACCATCCTGGCGCACTCGCCCTTCTCCTGGATGGCATCATCCTTGAGCACCCTCTCCATCTGCCCAACCACAGAGACGGAGAGAAAAAATGTCAGGAACGCATCGCGTTGATCCAGCCACGGAGAAGAGAGCAGAAAGAAAGAAAGAAAGAAAGAAAAATCACTAGTATTATGTCTGAAAAATTACTAGCTAGCATGCTGCATTACTAGTTTGCCAATTATCCACGCCACAGAAACAACGTGAATCGAACCACAACAACAGATCAAATTCGGGGTTCACATGAGGACTAAGACGGTGCTCAAGGGGCGCTTGGGCTTGTTGGAGTCTTTCTTGGCCTTGATCTTCTTCACCATAAGTCTGCATCGCCACAGAAACAATAGCAGCAAATATAAACCAATGCACATACTTTTATTATCAGGCAGAGAGATAGCTCAAAACAGAACATATATAATTTGAAAGAAGGAAATCACCCATAATTAACAGGGAGAGGTATAACCAAAACATGTCCATTTGTCTTCCAAGTATAAAACATCAAGTGCACAATCTCACATCAGTTAACATCATTACAGAATTTTAGATAACATGTTTACTGCAGAAATTCAGTTAACATATTCTGCGCACATGTTCAGTTAACAGTTAAGGTGCTCTTATTCAGTTAAAACTCCAGCATATAACAAATTCAGTTAAGTAATCCGAATAGCTTGTGTTTATTGCATTTACTGAGAAAAACATATACAATGCCATTTACTGAAGTTGTGTGTAAACATGACTAAGCTTGACAGATACAGGGAAGAAAAAACTGAATAAGATAGCAGGCAATGTAGGACATCGAGGATTCGACCAGCCTCTACTCATCAGCACCTGTAAACACCAAGAAAAAGAACAAAGGTTTGAATCAAATAATAGTTGTAAATTATGTTAGCATGACTACAAATTATCAGTAACCAAAGTACTCATCTTCCTTCCAGGTTTTGAATAGCCTAACAAATTATCAGCTCCATTTTTCTTCCCAACCCACGAAAATCAGTGTTGAATAGCCCAACAAATAACACACCAGTCCCCAAACCAGCAAAGAGCATGGGAATAAACAGACCAACCCCCACATTCCAATAATTCAAACACTCAGCAGTCAAATGTGTGTGTGTGCATGTAAATGTACTGAGGTTATGCAAAGTGATAAATACAGTTTTACCTTTGTTTCTTTTGTTCATGTACAAAATCTCCCATCATATATAGACCAAAGTGCATGTGACGAAACAATATAGAGCATGCTTTTCAATATGCAAATAATTGCACACAATACTCTAAGGTGTGCTCAACCAGTTGACATCAGTAGGATGCAATGTTTGATACATCAAGAGCTATTGATCATTCGTGCATTCACAACACTTGCATGAACGAATCTACGCAGCCTCGGCAAACCTAGCCCTCCGCCATGCCAACCTACTGAATTTCACAACGCCTTGCACTTGGACCAGGGAGTGGATAGGAGGCGAGCGTCGTTCATGGACACACATACCCATCTTGCGGAAGTAGAGGAAGTTGGTGACGAGGCACCAGATCCGGTAGTGCTGCACCACCAGCTTGGGGTTCAGGTACAGGTGGTACGGCAAGATGATCTGCAATCAATCAATCAATCACTAGGTCATCGACTCGATTCAGCAGAAGAAGCACCAGATCGCGCCGCGAACGGCCAGAGGCCCGCCCCCCACGGGTGGACTACGGTGGGCGCAGTGTGACGTGTACCTCGAGGGTGCAGCCGACGGTGGTGAGGACGGCGGCGGTGAGGTAGGAGCGCGTGATGATAGGCATCTGCTGGTACCACTCCTCCACCACCTGCGCCATCCCTGCTCCTCCTTGACGAACTTGGTGTCCTCGCCACCGTCGGCTTGGCAGCTGATGTGATTCGTTCACAACAACCATCTTCCCAAAGAGCTTCAGGACCGGAGCATCGGACGTGTTGTCACACACCACTTCTTCTGAAATACTACTGCCCTTGGATTTCTGAAATATACAGTTAAAAAGTGATGGGTCATATCTTCGGCAATTCACATAATTTAGCGATATACAAAAAAAACTGACTAGAAAACAACGCATCCAGAGGTCAATTCCACCGTCAGAATTCACATAATTCACATAATTCACATAATTCCAACGGATAAGCCGGGCAGTAAACAAAACACGAATGTCAAATATATTCCCAAGAAGCTATTAAGACAAGGAGATAGTAAATGTGACCACTGGTCTATGAACTCACCAGAGGATTAATTTTGTTCAGGTCACTCCCAAGTTTGCTCATAGCATCCCTCATACAAGCAAGATCAACAACTGCTGGGACACCAGTGAAATCCTATAAAGAGACAAATGATTAAGTGAATAAACTGAAGATAACATCCCAGCAGAAACGTATCAAAATAAAATAAGCAATGTATCTAGCTTACAGTACCGCTTGCCAGATTAAAATAGAAGTGTTGACTTTTATAATTGCAAATAGAAGAAGAATATGTGATGACGGTGCTGCTAATCTTAT
The DNA here is from genome assembly GCA_021437245.1 of Aegilops speltoides. Lineage (NCBI taxonomy): Eukaryota > Viridiplantae > Streptophyta > Magnoliopsida > Poales > Poaceae > Aegilops > Aegilops speltoides. Next base: position 571,242,875 of record CM038143.1, on the reverse strand, counting down.
ACAGAAACCTATCACCTACTGGCGCACGATATCTATCTTTAAAAATCCAGGTGGCAGCAGCAATCATACATCACATACATAATGGGAATAAGACATGGTTATTGGGGAACTACACTTTCTTGAAAGGATAGGAAAGGGGACCACCATTTCCAATATTCCTGCCATCAAAAGCTATTGACTCGAATCTTTCCAACTCACGTATATTCTTTCCACGGCAACTAGACAACTTGGAACAAAAGAAGTGGAGACGATGGCAGGAATCAGGATCAATACCTGGAGGAGGACACGGGCTGGCTTGAACGGTGTCGGTGTCAAAACCGGCGGATCTCGGGTAGGGGATCCCGAACTGTGCATCTATGTCACGCCCAAGATGCGACCCTATCCTAAAGGAACTCGAAGGTCCCACCAAGGATAGAAGCGCATCTTGAAGACGCTTTTGCAAGGTGGATATCATTACATCAACATTACATAATAGTGGGGATACATCCAATACATACAATGCCACATGAATACAACAATACAACATACAAGAACAACACCCGACTACGGATGAAACATAAACAGAAACTCAAACAAAATCCACCCTGCTAGCCCAGGCTGCCGACCTGGAACCTGTCCCCTGATCGAAGAAGCAGAAGAAGAACTCAACGCAAGCAAGCATCGCTCTCGCGTCATGATCATCGCATAACCTGTACCTGCAACTGTTGTTGTAGTAATCTGTGAGCCACGAGGACTCAGCAATCCCATTACCATGGGTATCAAGACTAGCAAAGCTTAATGGGAAAGGAAGGGGTAAAGTGGTGAGGTTGCAGCAGCGGCTAAGCAAGTATGGTGGCTAACATACGCAAATGAGAGCGAGAAGAGAAACAAAGGAACGGTCGTGAAGCTAGCAATGATCAAGAGGTGATCCTGAACTCCTACTTATGTCAAGCATAACCCAAAAACCGTGTTCACTTTCCGACTCCGCCGAGAAGAGACCATCACGGCTACACACTCGGTTGATGCGTTTTAATTCGGATCTGGTGCCAAGTTATCTACAACCGGACATTAGCAAATTCCCATCTGCCACATAACCGCGGGCACGGCTCTCGAAAGTTTGTACCCTGCAGGGGTGTCCCAACTTAGCCCATGACAAGCTCTCGCGATCAACGAAGGAATAGACCTGTTGGAAATATGCCCTAGAGGCAATAATAAAAGTATTATTATATTTCAATGTTCATGATAATTGTCTTTTGTTCATGCTATAACTGTGTTATCCGAAATCATAATACACGTGAACACTTAGACCCCAATATGTCCCTAGTGAGCCTCTAGTTGACTAGCCCGTTGTGATCAATAGATGGTCATGGTTTCGACTATGGACATTGGATGTCGTTGATAACGGATCACATCATTAGGAGAATGATGTGATGGACAAGACCCAATCATAAGCATAGCATAAAAGATCGTATAGTTCGTTTGCTAGAAGCTTTGCCAATGTCAAGTATCTATTCCTTCGACCATGAGATCGCAAACTCCGGTTACCGTAGGAGTGCCTTGGGTGTATCAAACGTCACAACGAATCGGGTGACTATAAAGGTGCATTACGGTATCTCCGAAAGTATCTGTTGGGTTGACATGGATCGAGATCGATTTGTCACTCCGTATGACGGAGAGGTATCTCTGGCCCACTCGGTAATGCATCATCATAATGAGCTCAATGTGACCAAGGTGTTGGTCACGGGATCATGCATTACGGTACGAGTAAAGTGACTTGCCGGTAACGAGACTGAACGAGGTATTGGGATACCGACGATCGAGTCTCGGGCAAGTAACGTACCGATTGACAAAGGGAATTGCATACAGGGTTTGATAGAATCCTCGACATCGTGGTTCAACCGATGAAATCATTGAGGAGCATGTGGGAGCCAACATGGGTATCCAGATCCCGCTGTTGGTTATTGCCCGAGAGTCGTCTCGGTCAAGTCTGCGTGTCTCCCGAACCCGTAGGGTCTACACACTTAAGGTTCGGTGACGCTAGGGTTAGTAGGAAGACTAGTATGTGAATACCGAATGTTGTTCGGAGTCCCGGATGAGATCCCGGACGTCACGAGGAGTTCCGGAAGGGTCCGGAGGTAAAGAATAATATATAGGAAGTGGTGTTTCGGCCATCGGGAAAGTTTCGGGGGTTACCGGCAAAGTACCGGGACCACCGGAAGGGTCCCGGGGGTCCACCGGGTGGGGCCACCCATCCCGGAGGGCCCCATGGGCCATAGGGGGAAGGGAACCAGCCCACAGGGGGCTGGTGCGCCCCCCTAGGCCCACCCCCTGCGCCTAGGGTTGAAACCCTAGGGGTGGGGGGGCGCCCCACCTGGCTTGGGGGGCACTCCACCCCTTGGGCCGCCGCCCCCCCCTTGAGATTGGATCTCTCGGGGCCCGGCCACCCCCCTGGGGGCCTATATAAAGGGGGGAGGGGGGCTGCTGTACACATCTCCCAAGGCGCAGCCCCTCCCCTCCCCAACACATCTCCTCCTCCGTAGAGCTCGGGCGGCCTGCCGAGTATCTTGATCACCACCATCACCACGCCGTCGTCTGCCGGTGGTGCCGTCTTCCTCAACCTCTCCTTCCCCTTGCTGGATCAAGAAGGAGGAGACGCCGCTCGTCCCGCACGTGTGTTGAACGCGGAGGTGCTGTCCGCTCAGACTTGGCATCGGTGATCTGAATCACGCTCGAGTACGACTCCATCATCACCAAGCAAGCTTCCGCACGCGATCTACAAGTGGTATGTAGATGCAAACTCTCTCCGTTACTCGTTGCTTAGATGAACTCATAGATGGATCTTGGTGAAACCGTAGGAAAAATTTTAATTTTCTCGCAACGCTCCCCAACAAAGGCATCATGAGCTAGGTCTATGCGTAGTTCTCTAATGCACGAGTAGAACACAAATTTGTTGTGGGCGCTGATCTTGTCATCTTACTTGCCCCTACTAGTCTTTTCTTGCTCAACGGTATTGTGGGATGAAGCGCCCGGACCAACCTTACACGTGCGCTTACGTGAGACCGGTTCCACCGAACGACATGCACTAGTTGCATAAGGTGGCTGGCGGGTGTCTGCTCTCCCACTTTAGTTGCAGCGGATTCGATGAACAGGGCCCTTATGAAGGGTAAATAGAAGTTGACAAAATCACGCTGTGGTGATTCGTAGGTAAGAAAACGTTTTGCTAGAACCCAATCGCAGCCACGTAAAAGATGCAACAACAACTAGAGGACGTCTAACTTGTTTTTGCAGCGATTGATCATGTGATGTGATATGGCCAGAAGTTGTGATGAATGTTGAATTGTGATGTATGAGATCATGTTCTTGTAATAGGATTCACGACTTGCATGTCGATGAGTATGACAACCGGCAGGAGCCATAGGAGTTGTCTTTATTTTTTTGTATGACCTGCGTGTCATTGAAGAACGCCATGTAAACTACTTTACTTCATTACTAAACGCGTTAGTCATAGAAGTAGAAGTAGTCGCTAGCGCCGACAACTTCATGAAGACACGATGATGGAGATCATGATGATGGAGATCATGGTGTCAAGCCGGTGACAAGGTGATCATGGAGCCCCGAAGATGGAGATCAATGGAGCTTGATGATATTGGCCATATCATGTCACAACTATATATAATTGCATGTGATGTTTATTATGTTTTTACATCTTGTTTACTTAGGACGACGGTAGTAAATAAGATGATCCCTTATAAAATTTCAAGAAGTGTTCTCCCTAACTGTGCACCGCTGCTACAGTTCGTCGCTTCTAAGCACCACGTGATGATCGGGTGTGATGGATCCTTACGCTCACATACAACGGTGTAAGACAGATTTACACAATGAAAACACTTAGGGTTAACTTGACGAGCCTAGCATGTGCGACATGGCCTCGGAACACGGAGACCGAAAGGTCGAACACGAGTCGTATGGAAGATACGATCAACATGAAGATGTTCACCGACGATGACTAGTCCGCCTCACGTGATGATCGGACACGGGCTAGTCGACTCGATCGTGTAACACTTAGATGACTAGAGGATGTCTAATCTAAGTGGGAGTTCGTAATTTTGATTAGAACTTTATTATCATGAACTTAGTCTAAAACTTTGCAAATATGTCTTGTAGATCAATGGCCAACGCTAATGTCAACATGAACTTCAACGCTCCTAGAGAAAACCAAGCTGAAAGATGATGGCAGCAACTATACGGACGGGTCCGAACCCGAGGATCATCCTCATAGCTGCCAAGAAACAAGATGTCCTAGAAGCACCATTAGGTGACCCACCTGTTCTCCCCGCGCTGCAAAGACGATTTGAACGTCTGGCAGACTCGCTCGATGATTACTCCCTCGCTCAAGGCGGCATGCTCTACAGCTTAGAACCGGGCTCCAAAAGCGCTTTTGAGCATCACGGAGCATATGAGATGTTCAAGAGCTGAAACTAGTTTTCCAAGCTCATGCCCGGTCGAGAGATATGATGTCTCCGACAAGTTCTACAGCTTGTAAGATGGAGGAAAACAGTTCACAAGGAGCACATCCTCAAGATGTCCGGTTGCACAACCGTATGACCCAGCTGAACATAAACCTCCCAGATGAAGCGGTCATTGACAGAATCCTCCATCGCTCCCACCAAGCTACAAGAGCTTTGTGATGAACTACAACATGCGGGGATGGTAAAGACCATTCTGAAGTGTTCTCGATGCCGAGGTCAGCAGAGGCTGAAATCAAAAGGAACATCAAGTGTTGATGGTCAATAAGACCACTAAGTTCAAGAAGGGCAAGGGAAGAAGAACTTCAAGAAGGACGGCAAAGATGTTGCCGCCGCCCGTAAGCCTGCTGCCGGAAGAAGTCAAAGAATGGACCCAAGCCCGAGACCGAGTGCTTTTATTGCAAGGGAAGGGTCATCGAAGCGGAACTGCCCCAAATACTTAGCGGATAAGAAGGCCGCAACACCAAAGGTATATTTGATATACATGTAATTGATGTGTACCTTACCAAGACTCGTAGTAACTCCCGGGTATTTGATACCGTGCCGCTGCTCATATTTGTAACTCACAGCAGAGCTGCGGAATAAACGGAGACCGGCGAAGGACGAGGTGACGATGCGCGCGTCGGGAATGGTTCCAAGGTCGATGTGATCGCCGCCGCACGCTGCCTCTACATTTACCTACGGATTAGTTTTAAACCTCAATAATTGTTATTTAGTGCCAAGTTTGAGCATGAACATTGTATCCGGATCTCGCTTAATACGAGATGGCTACTCATTTAAGTCCGAGAATAATGGTTGTTCGATTTATATGAGAGATATGTTTTATGGTCATGCTCCGATGGTCAATGGTTTATTCTTAATGAATCTCGAGCGTAATATTACACATGTTCATAGTGTGGATGCGAAAAGATGTAAAGTTGATAACGATAGTCCCACATACTTGTGGCACTACCGCCTTGGTCACATTGGTGTCAAGCGCATGAAGAAGCTCCATGCTGATGGACTTTTAGAGTCTCTTGATTATGAATCGTTTGACACATGCGAACCTTGCCTCTTAGGCAAATGACCAAGACTCCGCTTCTCCTAACAATGGAGCGAGCAACCAACTTGTTGGAAATCATACATACCGATGTGTGCGGTCCAATGAGCGTTGAGGCTCATGGAGGATATCGTTATGTTCTCACTCTCACCGACGACTTGAGTAGATATGGGTATGTCTACTTAATGAAACACAAGTCCGAGACCTTTGAAAAGTTCAAGGAATTTCAGAGTGAGGTGGAGAATCAACGTGACCGAAAGATAAAGTTCCTACGATCGATCGTGGAGGAGAATATTTAAGTCACGAATTTGGCACACACTTAAGAAAATGTGGAATCGTTCACAACTCACGCCGCTGGAACACCTCAAATAAACGGTGTGTCCGAACGTCAGAATCGCACTCTATTGGATATGATGCGGTCTATGATGTCTCTTACCGATTTACCGCTATCATTTTGGGGATACGCCTAGAGACAGCTACATTCACTTTAAATAGGGCACCGCCTAAACCGCTGAGACGACACCGTATGAATTATGGTTTGGGAAGAAACCTAAGCTGTCGCTTCTGAAAGTTTGGGGATGCGATGCTTATGTCAAGAAACTTCAACCTGAAAAGCTCGAACCCAAGTCGGAAAAATGCGATTCATAGGATACCCTAAGGAAACTGTCGGGTATACCTTCTACTTAAGGTCCGAAGGCAAAGTATTTGTTACTAAGAACGGATGCTTTCTAGAGAAAGAGTTTCTCTCGAAAGAAGTAAGTGGGAGGAAAGTAGAACTCAAGAAGTACTACCTCTCGAACGGGAAAGTGGTGCCGCAGAAACCATTCCCGTAATGCCCACACCCATCAAGAGGAAATCATTGATGATGATCAAGATACTTGGATCAAGTTACTACTGAACTTCAAGGTCCACAAGGACACGCTCCGCACTGAGTGGTACGGCAACCCTGTCATGGAAATCATGTTGCTAGACAACAATGAACCTTCGAACTATGAAGAAGCAATGGCGGGCCCGATTCCAACAAATGGCTTGAGGCCATGAAATCCGAGATAGAATCCATGTATGAAAACAAAGTATGGACTTTGACAGACTTGCCGATGATCGGCGAGCGATAGAAAATAAATGGATTTTTAAGAAGAAGACGGACGCGATGGTAATGTTACCATCTATAAAGCTCGACTTGTCGCTAAGGGTTATCGACAAGTTCAAGGGATTGACTACGACGAGACATTCTCTCCGTAGCGAAGCTTAAGTCCGTCCGAATCATGTTAGCAATTGCCGCATACTATGATTATGAGATATGGCGATGGACGCCAAAACGGCATTCCTTAATGGACATCTTAAGGAAGAGCTGTATATGATGCAGCCGAAGGTTTTGTCGATCCTCGAATGCTAGCAAAGTATGCAAGCTCCAGCGATCCATTTATGGGCTGGTGCAAGCATCTCGAGTTAGAACATTCGCTTTGATGAGATGATCAAAGCGTTTGGGTTTACGCAGACTTATGGAGAAGCCTGTGTTTACAAGAAAGTGAGTGGGAGCTCAGTAGCATTTCTCCTATTATATGTAGATGACATACTCTTGATGGGAAATGATACAAAACTCTCGACAGCATTAAGGCCTACTTGAACAAGTGTTTTTCAATGAAGGACCTTGGAGAAGCTGCTTATATATTAGGCATCAAGATCTATAGGGATAGATCGAGACGCCTCATAGGTCTTTCACAAAGCACATACCTTGATAAGATTTTGAAGAGGTTCAAAATGGATCAGTCCAAGAAGGGTTCTTGCCTATGTTACAGGGTGTGAAATCGAGCTCACTCGACCACCGACCACGGCAAAAGATAAAGAAGAGATGAGTGTCATCCCTATGCTTCAGCCATAGGATCTATTATGTATGCCATGCTGTGTACTGCACCGATGTAAACCTGGCCGTAAGTTTGGTTGCAAGATACCAAAGTAATCCCGCAAGGAACACCGAACAGCGGTCAAGAATATCCTGGCACCAAAAGGACAAAGGAAATGTTTCGCTTTATGGAGGAGACGAAGAGCTCGTCAGAAGGGTTACGCCGACGCTTAGCTTCGACTCAGATCCGATGACTCTAAGTCACAAACCGGATACGTGTATATGTTGAATGGTGGAGCAAGAAGCTGGTGCAGCTGCAAGCAGAGCGCCGTGGCGGGATCTACGTGTGAAGCGGAGTACATGGCAGCCTCGGAGGCAGCGATGAAGCAATATGGGTGAAGGAGTTCATCACCGACCTAGGAGTCATACTCAATGCGTCGGGCCGATCAAACTCTTCTGTGACAACACCGGAGCTATTGCCCTTGCAAAGGAGCCTGTGTTTCACAAGAAGACCAGCACATCAAGCGCCGCTTCAACTCCATCCGTGAAAATGTTCAAGATGGAGACATAGAGATTTGCAAAGTGCACACGGATCTGAATGTCGCAGATCCGCTGACTAAACCTCTCGCGGCAAAACATGATCAACACCGTAACTCTATGGGTGTTCGATTCATCACAATGTAACTAGATTAGTGACTCTAGTGCAAGTGGGAGACTGTTGGAAATATGCCCTAGAGGCAATAATAAAAGTATTATTATATTTCAATGTTCATGATAATTGTCTTTTGTTCATGCTATAACCGTGTTATCCGGAAATCATAATACACGTGAACACTTAGACCCCAATATGTCCCTAGTGAGCCTCTAGTTGACTAGCCCACAGATCAATAGATGGTCATGGTTTCGACTATGGACATTGGATGTCGTTGATAACGGGATCACATCATTAGGAGAATGATGTGATGGACAAGACCCAATCATAAGCATAGCATAAAAGATCGTATAGTTCGCTTTGCTAGAAGCTTTGCCAATGTCAAGTATCTATTCCTTCGACCATGAGATCGTGTAACTCCGGTTACCGTAGGAGTGCCTTGGGTGTATCAAACGTCACAACGAATCGGGTGACTATAAAGGTGCATTACAGGTATCTCCGAAAGTATCTGTTGGGTTGACATGGATCGAGACTGGGATTTGTCACTCCGTATGACGGAGAGGTATCTCTGGGCCCACTCGGTAATGCATCATCATAATGAGCTCAATGCTTAGATGAACTCATAGATGGATCTTGGTGAAACCGTAGGAAAAATATTAATTTTCTGCAACGTTCCCCAACAAGACCTTCTCCCAGGAAGACCCGATCAGTCTCGGAATCCCGGTTTACAAGACATTTCGACAATGGTAAAACAAGACCAGCAAAGCCGCCCGATGCGCCGAAAATCCCGATAGGAGCTGCACATATCTCGTTCTCAGGGCAACACCGGATGAGACATCCTACGAGTAAAACCAGACCTCGAGTTTCCCCGAGGGGGCCCCGCAGTCTACTCGGTTCGGACTAGCACTTAGACAAGCACTGGCCCGGGGGGGCTAAAATAAAGATGACCCTCGAGAGAGCGACTCCCAAGGGAAAAAGTAGGTGGTGGTGAGGCAAATGGTAAAACCAAGGTTGGGCCTTGCTGGACAAGTTTTATTCAAAGCGAACTGTCAGGGGGGTCCCATAAATCACTCGACCGCGTTAGGAACGCAAAATCCGGGAACATAACACCGGTATGACGGAAACTAGGGCGGCAAGAGTGGAACAAAACACCAGGCATAAGGCCGAGCCTTCCACCCTTTACCAAGTATATAGATGCATTAATTAAATAAGAGATATTGTGATATCCCAACCAAAATCATGTCCACCATGGAGCAATCTTCAACTTCACCTGCAACTAGCAACGCTATAAGAGGGGCTGAGCAAAGCGGTAACATAGCCAAACAACGGTTTGCTAGGAAGGGTGTCAAAGGTTAGAGGTTCATGGCAATTTGGGAGGCTTGACGAGCAAATGATAGGTAACACAGCATAGCGATAGAACGAAACAACTAGCATAGCAATGATAGTAATGAGATCCAGGGTAGCGGTCATCTTGCCTGAAATCCCGCAAGGAAGAAGAACGAGTCTATGAAGAAGACGAACGGATGAAGCCGAACCAACCGTAGACGAACGAATCCTCACGATCGCAACGAAACAGGAACTAACAAGAAGAAGCACACAACATAGGTAAACACACCACACATGAACAAGACATGATGCACAACAAGCATGATGCATGAGAAAGCTAGATGAAGCTACTCATGGCAAGAGATGATGCAAACAAGAACAACACATCAAGGCATGTTTAAATGAGGCCGGAAACAACATATAACAATTCCGGTAAGTCCTCATATGCAAATTTCGAAATTGGTCCAGAACTGAATAAACCTTATGTTCAAGTTGTTAAACAGCAAGTTAAAGATCACCAAGAGGATCTACACGAAATTCTAGTCAAGTTACATATAAAGTTCATTAGATTCGGAGCTACGGTCTAGAAGATATGAGCAAAAAAAGTTAAACATGGCATTGATGCAAAATGCATACAAACATCAAGAAAACTCCTCAAAACAAGGATGCAACATGATAATATGAAACTACATGCAAAATCAAGCAAGTTTCACATAGAGCACACTCAAAACGGAGCAACGGTTCAACACACACACACTATACAAGTCATAGCAACAATTTGTCCATAACAGCAACTAGGCATCTTACAAGCATCAAAACAATATGCTACAGCATCCCAACATAACAACAAAGGGCATGGTCATGAATTACAGGTAAAGCATAACAAAACATGAACACTGAGCTATCTCCAGAAACGACTAGAACATGCTCAAAAGCGCATGGTAAGATTGCAAATAATAACAGTTTCAGACTTTAGCAGAAATAACATCAGGTTGCAATGTTTAGAGCAAGCAAACAACATGTTACAGGAACATATCATGGAAAACAAAGGCATGGAATGAACCTACTAATAGAATAGATAAAAAGTCCCTTACTGACCATAAGCCAAAAAGGATCGGAAGATATGATGGCACCCATGTAAACATGGCAAGTTATATTACAGATTTAAACATGGCAGGAACAACAATAAGTAGGCATGTTGGTGAGCTTGAACTACTCACTACAGAGCAATACATGGCATGTCAAGGCAACCAACAGTAAGAAGGCATGTTTATGAAGCTAAGCATGGCAAGAGCAAGTTCATAGGGTACATGGATCACTAGGAAAACACATGGGAACAAGTGAACTTAATGTTAACAGGCTGACAGCAACATTTTCAAGCAACTTTAGAGCAAGATTACAACATGTTCCAGCAGTCTATAATTGCAACCAAGGGCATGAATGGATAGATCATGACATGTAGATCAAAACATGTTTATAGAACATCTCCAGATTATGCACGAAATGACTAGCAGAAGCATGTTAACATAGCAACAAAATATAACAGAATCTGTCAGGAAAATAGCAACAACAACTACCCTACTTAGCAAGCTTGATGCACTCAGCACACAACTCACAAAAATACATGGTTAACACCCCTGGAAAGATGGCATGGCATAGATCAAAATACATGTAGAGCTCATACTCATAGGATGCACACATCAAACATGGCAAAAATGATAAATGAGCAAGTTATAACAGTTTCAGCAGATTAACATCAACATGCACTCTTCCAACAGCATTTAGGGCATCAAGATGAGCTCAAATGAAAATGATGCAATGGAATGAAATGAAGTACTCGTCGAGACAAACAATTTGACATATTACACGCATGAAACGGAGTTACGGATGCAGAGATGTGATGCAATGAACATGCTATGATAATGCAAACATTTCAGGACTTAGACGTTTCGGGGGTCAACCTCTGGGTCTGCACGGTTCTCGAGGTTCGCCGGAGACTCGCCGGAGTTGCGGTAGAGGCGGCAGGGGAGGAAGAAGAGGGCGCCGGAGATGGGGGTCGCCGGATCCGGCCCTCCCGCGGCCGGATCTGGCCGGGGCGAAGGAGATCGGCGAGGGGCGCGGGGAGGCGCGCCGGCCGGCGCCGGAGGCGGAGGAACTCGCCGGAGTTCGTTGTTGGGGCGGATCCAAGAGGAGGGCGGAGCGGGGAGACGGGAAGGTGCGGTCCACGGCGGCGGACGATTGAGTCAGCAGCGCGCCCGCGGAGACGCAGCGAGGCGCCGGGAGCGCTTGGTGGCGGCGACGGGAAGCAGCGGCGCCAGTGGACTGGGGTCGGGCGGGAGCGGGCGCGCTTAACGGTGGCGGGCGCGGGCCTTCCTCTGGAGCGGCGGCGGCGCGGGCGATGCTGCTGGCTCGGGCGGGCGCGCGGCGGGAGGAGGCCGAGGCCACATGGCACGACGCCAGTGGCTGCGGGGGCGGCGGCGATCTCGTCCGGTGGCAGCGGACATGTCCGGCGAGCGCGGGGACGATTTGATCTAGGGTTTGGAGGGTTTCATCCGCGAATTTGGAGGGGAAGGCATCTATTTATAGGTAGACGGAGCTAGGAGAGTCCAAATGAGGAGCGGTTTTCGGCCACGCGATCGTGATCGAACGACCGAGAGCATGGAGGGGAGTTAGATGGGTTTTGGGCTACTTTGGAAGGGGTGTTGGGCTGCAACAAAAGAGGGCTTTGCGGTTACCCGGTTAACTGCTGGAGTATCAAACGACCTCCAAATGGCATGAAACTTGACAGCGGTTCACTGGTGCTATACCAAGGCCGCTTGGCAAACCTCGGTCCATTCCGAGAACGTTTAACACCCGCACACAAAAGAGAGGCAAAAGGGGGCGCCGGGGAACATAGGAGTGCCGGATTGCAAAACGGACAACGGGGAAAATGCTCGGATGCATGAGACGAACATGTATGCAAAAAGAAATGCACATGGCGACATGATATGAAATGCAGATGATGACATGGCAAAATGCAACACGCAAGCACATGAAATGGCAAATACGGCGAATAACTGGCAGACACCTGGCGCAGCGAATCCGGGGCGTTACAGTCTAGGCAGATGGTAACAGGAGACAACGGACACAATGTTTTTACCCAGGTTCGGGCCCTCTCGATGGAGATAAAACCCTACTCCTGCTTGATTGATATTGATGATATGGGTAGTACAAGAGTAGATCTACCACGAGATCAGAGAGGCTAAACCCTAGAAGCTAGCCTATGGTATGATTGTTGTTCGTCCTACGGACTAAAATCCTCCGGTTTATATAGGCACCGAAGAGGGTTAGGGTTACACAGAGTCGGTTACAATGGTAGGAGATCTACATATCCGTATCGCCAAGCATGCCTTCCACGCCAAGGAAAGTCCCATCCGGACACAGGACGAAGTCTTCAATCTTGTATCTTCATAGTCCAGAGTCCGCCAAGATGATAGTTCGCTATCCAGACACCCCTAGTCCGGACTCCTCAAGAGCCCCGAACCAGGCTTCAATGGCGATAAGTCCGGCGCGTAGATTGTCTTCGGCATTGCAAGGCGGGTTCTTCTCCAAATCCTGTGTACCTGTTGAATAGCGTCCGGTTTCTTGTAAATATTGCACTCCTTGGCTTCCACGCCCAATAATGGCCATCTTCCACGTGTCTAACGAATGCAAAAAGCCAGGGTATTTTTACATTTATCCCCCTAGCTGCGCAGATGAGCTGCCTATAAAAGAGACGAGGATCTAGATCTGAATCGCACCATCCTCCCTTCGCGAGCATTCATCAAAGCGCATCTGACAAAATTCTATTCCATCATGGACAGTCAACGCGGCTCCTCCTCTCGCCCTCCCAGCCCTCAGCCTGGAGATTGGGAGAGAGGCTCCGTCCCACACAGTGAGCTAGTGGCGCTCCAAACCAAGGGATTTCTTCCCCCAGCCTTCATGGTTCAGGTTCGAGCCGGACTCGCCACCTATAAGGGCGGAAAGCAAGCGGAGAGCGTCCCCAGCCCCTCCAAAGGAGAGCGGGTATGCCTTATCTCTTATTTGATAAGAGGGCTCGGATTTCCAATTCATCCGTTTCTCCGAGGGCTCCTGGAGTTCTATGGCCTCCAGTTGCACAACCTTACGCCTGCCTCCATTTTGCATATCGCGGGCTTCGTGGCCCTTTGCGAGCTGTTTTTGGGCATCGAGCCTCATTTTGCACTGTGGAAGAAGCTGTTCTGCCTTGTGCCCCATTCTCAAGAGGGGTCGATATATCAAGTGGGCGGAGCCAAACTATGGCGCATCGCCGGGACCGGATATCTATCCGGAACCCCGAAGAAGGCGTCCGAAGACTGGCCTGCGGCATGGTTTTATATAGAAGATGTCCCCCTGCCGGACCCTGTTCGGGTTGGCCTCCCTGAGTTTAATAACGCTCCTTTGAAGAAACGCCTAAGCTGGCGTCCACGGAGCCCTCAGAGGGAAAACGAAAGGGACGTCATTTACCTGATGAGCCGGATAAGGTTGTTAGCTCATTCCGGACTGACCATGATCGGGGTCATGGCCATATGCATTATGCGGGGGGTGCAGCCGCTCCAGTATAGAGACCACCCCATGTGGGATTTCAACAGGGAGGATGATGACACCCGCTGCGGCCGTAAGGGGCCGGGATCGGTCGTCGATCTGATGAAGATCTTGTCCGCATTATACAAGGGAGAAGAGGAGGAATTCCTTCGCATCAATCTGCAGGGCGGATTTTCTATGACAATCCTCCAAGCTGGGTAAGCGGACATTCATTTTTGCCTATCCGATCCGTACTCCCATAGTCAAGTATCTCATTTTGTGATTTTGGCGCAGGAACTGCGCCGGGCCATAAAGGATATAAACAGCCCGCCTCCACAACCCGAGGATCCGGAACAGTTCCCCGATCCGACCTCCCAAGAGGATCCGGACATATCGGTGGAGCTAATCGACGGGGTTTTCCATCAACTGAGCATCGATAATGCCTTGGTCGCCATCACGGCCGATTACCCCGGAATACTTCCCGCCTCGCAGGTAACTGAGATCGAAGTCCCGATACTTTGAAAATGACCCATCCATGCGTGTTCTTGATCACCATATACCAATGGTGTTTCGCAGGAGGCGCCCTTGAGGCAGAAGGCCGAGCCCGCGGCGGCTGGCCAACAAGGGGCAGCACGGCCTAGCAGGCTAAAAAGAAGTGCGGTCCGGATCGAAACTCCGGTGCAACGGTATGGCGCGTCACCTTACTCCCCGGCTTTATTCCCGGGAGGCATACTAACGCTCGTGCCTTTTCAGGAAGAAGAGCGCTCGCCGGACTGTATCCGGAGAGGTTGCCAATCAGTCCTCCGCCGCCCGCCAGCTCCAAAGCCAGTCCGAAGCGAGGCGAACACGGGCGTCGTCCGGATGTTCCTCCAACAGAGGATGCCGACAGTTATCTGCCACCAATTTCGAGGTGGAGAGTGCCATGAATCACAGCGCGCCACGGACAGCTCTTCGTGGCGCGTGTTTCTCCCGCAGGCATTGGATGCCTTTAATTCGAGATGCGCACTCCGTGCCGCCAAAATGGTCTAGCCAGAGCCACGGAGCAGTATGTAAAAGACATACGGGTGAGAAGATTTGACAGTTATATATGCCAGTAGCCCCCCGAGACCTGAAATAGTTAGAATAACTGATTTAAGGATCATTTGTTGTGCAGGGTCTTACCGAAAAGAATACCCAACTATCCCAGAGCCGGAGGAGTGCAAAGCCCAACTTGAGGTCAAGACTAGCGCGATGGGGAAGCCAAAGAGACCCCTCCGTAATATATGCTTCAAAAGACAAGTAATTTGTGAAGTGCGGCGGTGTATAAGTCGACAATAATATTGCAGATGGCGCCGGATTGATCCCACAAGCAACAGCTCATGCGACGCTTAAAGGCGGCGAGAATGTGCTTACAAGGGTGAGGCAGAGAAAATAATCTCCAAGATGCCAACACCCAGCTGGGTGAGGAACTAAAGGATGTTCGTGCTCAGCTATCTCGACTCAGTTAAGGAGAATCAGCGCTTCGACGCGGCATTTTTAGTAAGTGCTTGAACAAACTTTGAAAAAGAGTTCGGCGAGGAAGCCGTCTAAAAGAGTTATGTCTGTAGGTATGCTCACAGGCCGTCCAGTAGAGGAGATGCCCAGTTCTACGGGTGACCTTCTTCCCGAGCTCTTGCAACTGCACGAACGAGTTCGGCTGGTGATGAAAGGCGCCGCCTGTGCCTTGTGGCCATCTGTCTCCTGCCCAAGGCCTTGGAGAGCTTGCAGAGAGGCTTCAGGGAGCGCGGCAGCGCTTCCGCTTATGGAAGATATCGGCCTGCCGTCAAGGCGCCAGGGAGGCCTGGGCCATGGTGAAGACGCGGTACACAAAGGCTGACCCAAACCACATGGCTGAGGTCGGACCTGCGGGTCCCGATGGGAAGGAGATCCCTGTGAGCTTAGTGTATGGCCAAGTAGAATTGGCCGCAAAGTATTCCTAGCAGGACTGTAAACTAGACAGCCTGCTGGATGGCATTGAAGAGGAATATGCCCGGTCAATTTGACTATGTAATTTAAGATGACATGTAAAATGCCTTCTAGCTGTATTGTAGATCGTTTGTCATAGCGGACCTTTTCGCTTCAACCTCGGGACCCAATAGTCCGTAGTGTGTCCGAATACCCTCGCGGTTATAGAAGAACCGGGGCATGCGTGGAGACCAGGCGTAGGGGTCATTAGTGCTTTATCAGACAAGTGCCCAACTAGTTATGTTATATTACATGGTTAGTAAGAAACATCTTCTAGGGAGAATAGCTCCTTTAGGGGTTCCTTTCCCTGGAAGGCATGCCCTAAAGTGCATGTCCGGACTGCAAAAAAAGCAGAAAAACATCTGGGGGCAGATGAATAAATAGGTAAGAAATCGTCTTTTAGTTCACCGACCGAATATTCCCTTAAGAACGCTAGCTTTCGGCTTCACCCAGTCTGAGGTACACATCCGCCGACCCGGCAAGAATAATTGCAGAGGTGCTCCTTTACCGCCTAGCCAAACAATCGGGAACGTAGGGGTAAGCACAGAGCCGAACAAGCCAGTTGGCCAAAACTTAAGTCGACGATGCATATAATGGTGAATAAAAGGTACATGCGGAAGTGTGACACATGTGTTGGGCATGAAGCCCGTATAAATAAGCTTCTGTTAAAGAAGCCCCCAGGTATAATGAGCGCGGATAGTGCATCAAGTGTGTGCGAACAATGCGCGAACAAGCTTTCAAAGGCTGTAATAGGAAAGGGGGGAGAAGGAGAGAAACAAAAGATAGCTAATATGTAAAATATAGACGGAGAGGAAGGAGATGAACTCAGAATCCGGCGCTAGGCGTAGACTCTTCGGAGACGGGATGCGTTCCATGGGTTCGGCTCGAGTCTGTTGTCCGATGCATCTCGCAGATGGTATGCTCCATCAGTCAGGACTTGGTTGATGATAAAGGGACCTTCCCATTTGGGCTTGATTTTGTCCTTTTTCTTGTCCGGCAAGCATAGAACTAACTCGCCAACGTTGTAAGTTTTGGCCCGTACTTCTCTGCTTTGATATCTTTGAGCTTGCTGTTGATAGAATGCGGAACGGGCTTTTGCCACGTCACGCTCCTCCTCCAATGCGTCCAAACTGTCCTGCCGATCGAGCTCAGCTTCTCTTTCTTCGTACATGCGCACGCGAGGTGAGTCATGAATTATGTCAAAGGGCAGAACTGCCTCTGCGTCGTATACCATAAAGAATGGTGTAAATCCGGTGGTGCGATTTGGAGTGGTCCGCAGCCCCCAGAGTACGGAGTCAAGCTCCTCTACCCAGTGCATGTTAGATTCCTTAAGGGACCGCACTAATCGAGGTTTGATGCTGCTCATGATTAGACCATTTGTAGTTTGAGGGCGATAGACTGAAGCATAGTCGAGTTTGATGCCCATGTTTTTGCACCAGAGTTTAACCTCGTCGGCCGTAAAGTTTGTGCCGTTGTCAGTGATGATGCTATGGGGGATGCCGTAACAGTGTACGACCTTTTATATGAATTCTATCACCGGTCCGGATTCGGCCGTCTTAAAAGGCTTGGCCTCTGTCCATTTGGTGAACTTATCCACCATGACCAGTAGGTATCTTTGCTTGTGGGTTCCTCCTTTAAGGGGTCCAACCATGTCAAGCCCCCAGACCGCGAAGGGCCAGGTTATGGGTATAGTTTTGAGGGCGGTGGGTGGCATGTGGCTTTGATTAGCAAAGAGCTAGCAACCGACGCATCGTTCGACAAAGTCCTGAGCATCTGCCCGGGCCGTCGGCCAATAAAATCCTGTACGGAAGGCATTTCCTACAAGGGCCCGGGCTGCGGCGTGGTGCCCGCCGAGTCCGGCATGAATTTCAGCCAGAAGGTTCCGCCCTTCCTCTTCGGAGATACACTTTTGAAGGACTCGGGTTGTGCTTTTCTTGTAAAGCTCTCCCTCATGGACCTTATAGGCTTTAGATCGCCGCACTATGCATTGGGCCTCGTTTTGGTCCTCGGGAAGTTCATGCCTGGTTAGGTAGGCTAGGAATGGTTTCGTCCACGGGGCAATGACTGCCATTATTACGTGGGCTGAGGATGTTACTTCGTTGGCAGAACCGCCGATTGTGTCAGAATGTTCGGTGTCGGGCAGTGCAGTTGTTGGGTCCGGGTTATTATTTCCGAATTCCCCCTCCCATAGTACGGATGGCTTAAACAGCCTCTCTAGGAAGATGTTGGGAGGGACGGCATCGCGCTTTGCGCCAATGCGTGCCAATACGTCTGCTGCCTGGTTGTTATCCCGGGCTATATGGTGAAATTCGAGCCCCTCAAACCGAGCTGACATTTTTAGGACGGCGTTGCGATAAGCTGCCATTTTCGGATCCTTGGAATCGAAGTCTCCATTTATTTGGGATATCGCGAGTTTCGAATCCCCGCGCACCTCTAGGCGTTGAATGCCCATGGAGACTGCCATCCGGAGGCCATGTAGAAGGGCCTCGTATTCGGCTGCATTGTTGGAGTCCGTATACATTATCTGGAGTACGTATTGAACCGTATCTCCGGTTGGGGACGTCAGGACGACGCCAGCCCCCAGCCCAGCCAACATTTTGGAGCCGTCGAAGTGCATGATCCAGTTGGAATATGTGTCGTATTCTTTAGGGAGTTCGGCTTCAGTCCATTCGGCGATGAAGTCTGCGAAAACTTGCGACTTAATAGCTCGCCGTGGCTTATAGGTTATGTCGAGTGGGAGGAGCACAATGGCCGATTTGGCAATCCGGCCCGTCACGTCGCGGTTGTTTATAATGTCATGAAGAGGTACTTCGGAGGCTACTGTTATCGAACACTCTTGAAAGTAGTGTCGCATCTTCTGGGATGCCATGAACACCGCGTACGCTATCTTCTGATAATGCGGGTACCGTGACTTGCATGGAGTCAGGATAGTGGACACGTAGTAAACTGGTTTTTGAAGGGGGGAACTTGTGTCCGACCGTTTCTCGTTCGACAACGAGCACCGCTAGGGGTGGAAACGGATCGGATGCGGATCGGATAGTGCTCTTACCACTTACATTTTCATATTTTTGAAACGAATACGAATCCGAATACGGATGTTATCGGATACGAATGCGGCTTAGATGTTATTCGAATACAGATAAATATCGAATGTTTTCTTGATTCGGAACGGATACGAATAATATCAACTTATTCCTTAAGTAAATTAGTCAATAGCTATGTGACATAAAATAATCAACTTGTGACATATAATAAGTCAATGATAAATAGGTTTATGAATAAATACTATTGTAGTGCATAATAATTTCTAAGTTTAATATACAAAGAGTTAAATTTGACGAATTATTTGGCTTTTATGTTGCATAATTGGAATATTGGGGCTAGAATTTTGAAAATTACCTCCCATAATCTTATCCGGATACGGATATATCCACTTCCATATCCATATTTGTGTCAAAATGTCCTACCATATTTTATTTCATATTTGTTTAATAAATTCAGATACGGATAATTTCCATTTCTATTTTAGTTCGGATGCGGATGTTTTGGATACGAATAGGTATTTTCTCGGATACGAATATCGGATATTTCGAATTATCCGCTACCACTTTCCACCCCTAAGCACCGTCCTCACCACTTGATGAGTTGCCACGATATATAATAGCATTGGTTCGCCTATGTTGGGCGCGGCCAGGACCGGGTTTGTTGCCAATATGGCTTTTATTTCTTCGAGTCCGGCCGTGGCGGCATCCGTCCACTCGAAGTGTTCGGTGCGTCGGAGGAGGCGATAAAGGGGTAATGCTATTTCTCCTAAACAGGAGATAAAGCGGCTTAAAGCCACCACGCATCCCGTCAATTTTTGTATTTGTTTGAGGTCCTTTGGGATATCCAATTGTGACAGAGCTTGGATCTTGGCTGGGTTTGCTTCAATTCCTCTACCGGATACAATGAAGCCCAAGAGCTTTCCGGCTGGTACGCCGAAAACACATTTTTCTGGGTTAAGCTTAATGTCATATGTTCGGAGATTATCGAATGCGAGCCTCAAGTCATCTACTAGAGTTTCGACGTGCTTGGTTTTGACGACCACATCGTCTACGTATGCCTCCACTGTTTTGCCGATCTGGTTTGCCAGACATGTCTGAATCATGCGCTGATATGTTGCGCCGGCGTTTTTGAGCCCAAAGGGCATTGTGTTGAAGCAGAATGGGCCGTATGGGGTGATGAATGCCGTTGCGGCCTGGTCGGGCTCTGCCATCTTAATTTGGTGGTAGCCGGAGTATGCGTCGAGGAAACACAATGAATCGTGTCCTGCGGTAGCGTCGATAATTTGATCGATGCGGGGGAGGGGGAAGGGATCCTTTGGGCAAGCCTTGTTGAGGTCTTTAAAATCGACGCATAGGCGCCAGGATTTGTCCTTCTTTGGTACCATCACCAGGTTTGCTAGCCAGTCCGGATGTTTTATATCTCTGATGAATCCGGCCTCCAATAATTTGGCTAGTTCCTCTCCCATGGCCTGTCTTTTGGGTTCAGAGAAACGCCGAAGAGCTTGTTTGACTGGCTTGAATCCTTTTATGATGTTTAGGCTGTGCTCGGCCAGTCGGCGGGATTCTGGCATGTCCAAGGGTGCCGAGCAAAGATGTCCCAATTTTCGCGTAGGAATTCTCGTAGTGCGGCGTCTACATCAGGGTTTAATTGTGCCCCAATGGAGGTCGTTTTTGTAGGGTCCGTTGGATGGACTTGAAATTTTACTATTTCTTCAGCTGGTTTAAAGGAAGTGGACTTGGATCTCTTATCGAGTATCACATCGTCCCTATTCACCATGGAGCGCAGCGTAGTGAGTTCCTCGGCCGCTAGGGCTTCGGATAGTGCCTCCAGGGCCAGTGCGGCTGTCTTATTTTCGGCGCGGAGTGCTATGTCCGGGTCACTAGCAAGAGTGATGATTCCGTTGGGCCCGGGCATTTTGAGCTTCATGTACCCGTAATGGGGTATAGCTTGAAAAATTGTGAATGCATCTCGCCCTAATAGAGCGTGATATCCACTGCTGAACGGGGCCACTTGGAACATGACCTCCTCGGACCTGTAGTTATCCGGCGTGCCGAACACCACATCCAGTGAGATTTTTCCTGTACAGCATGCTTCCCGCCTGGGGATTATTCTTCTAAATGTTGTGCTACTTCGCTTAATGCGGCTCCAGTCTATTTCCACTTTTCGGAGGGTTTCCTCGTAAATGAGATTCAGTCCGCTACCACCGTCCATGAGTGCCTTGGTAAGGCGAAAGCCGTCCACTATTGGACTGAGGACCAATGCGGCTGGTGCTCGGGCTGTCCGGAATTTAGGTTCGTCACTGGTATTAAAAGTAATAGCCATGTCACTCCATGGGTTTATTGTTGCTACTTGGTAGACTTCGGCAAGGCTGCGGAGTGTTCGTTTCCGCATATTATTTGATGCAAAAGTCTCGAAGACTGTTAATACCGTCATCGTATCCTTGGACCGGTATTCGGGTTAGAAGCTCTTCGTCACTTTTGGCCACCGCCGATTATCCAACATGCTCTAAGGCTATGAGTTGGAGTGGCACCCTCAGTACTATGAATTTTGCAGGTCCATTGAGCCATCCTTCCAAAGGCGGTTCCATGCCCTATAGAGGTTTTTTGCTTTTGGTGTTTAACCCAGGTGCGTGGCGATAATGCACCCTTTTATTTCGGACTGGGGTTGTATTCAGGGCCGGATTATCCCAAAAATTGATTTCGGTTTTCGAGCGCTTTCCATCGCACAAGACTTTCGTACTATGGACGCTAAGTCGGCGAAGCGGTTGCAGATTTTGGCGACGACTTACGGCGTTGAGGATTCCATTGTCCATGCAATTATTGCAGAAGAATGAAATTGCGTCCTCCTCACGGCAATCCTTTATCCTGTTTATGACCAGGAGGAATCGCCCAAGAATGGTGTATTTGCTTCATGGGCTCTTGCCGGATTTGGGATAGATCGCTTGTGTTTGGGTGGGCGGGTGGAATTAAATTCGGAACCCCATCCAATCTAAAATTCAGGGGCCAAGAAGTTTCCGAACTTGGAAGCTTGGGTTCTTGGATGTTGTCCAATGAATCTAGCCCGCTGCCTGACTTTAGGTTCAGGGCTTGAGTGACGTCCTCCCCTCCACGGGTATCCGGCATGGAGAGATCAGGAATCCGGACATAGATAGTCCTTAAGATAGAAGAAGGGTCGCCGCATTGTTCCTCTACCATAGCAACGTGGTGGGTAACCTGGGGAGAGTTAATCTCTCTCAGATCGGGTTTAAGCCCAATCTGATCGTAGTCTGTAGCGACTCCCAGGGCGGTGATGCGATCCAAGAGCTCGTTTAAGGAAGAGAGCTCCATCGGATCTAACTGCTCGGCGAGTTCTGAGTTAACGTGAAGATTGCTTTCGATGACCCGAGAAGTCATCGTCGGTGCGGCGGCCGAACAGGCGGTCATAAGGAAACCGCCTATCCGGAGAGTTTGGCCGATAGCCAAAGCTCCTTTAGCCACAGTGTCGTCTTTAAATATGGGACGGGGCATCCTTCCTGATGGTGACGGCACAGAGGAACTCTCAATGAAAGCACCAATGTCGGTGTCAAAACCGGGGGATCTCGGGTAGGCGGTCCCGAACTGTGCGTCTAGGCGGATGGTAACAGGAGACAAGGGACACGATGTTTTACCTGTGTTCGGCCCTCTCGATGGAGGTAAAACCCTACTCCTGCTTGATTGATATTGATGATATGGGTAGTACAAGAGTAGATCTACCACGAGATCAGAGAGGCTAAACCCTAGAAGCTAGCCTATGGTATGATTGTTGTTCGTCCTACGGACTAAAACCCTCCAGTTTATATAGGCACCAAAGAGGGTTAGGGTTACACAGAGTCGGTTACAATGGTAGGAGATCTACATATCCGTATTGCCAAGCTTGCCTTCCATGCCAAGGAAAGTCCCATCCGGACATGGGACGAAGTCTTCAATCTTGTATCTTCATAGTCCAGGAGTCCGGTCGAAGATGATAGTTCGGCTATCCGGACACCCCCTAGTCCGAGACTCCCTCAAACGGGATTTCGACTTGCTTGGTGGCACTGTTCTCCCAGTCTAGGATCTTCTCAACGTCCTTCCCCATGACCTGGAACTCGTCATAGTTTCTGATTGCCGACTCGAGCAGAATCCTTATCGAGTAGGGTAGCCGCTCTGGAAAACAAAGTGATGGTTAAATCTTTGGCAGTTCACATAATTCAGGGATATACAAAAAAACTGACTAGAAAACAACGCATCCAGAGACTAATTCCACCGTCAGAATTGACAATTTGCCCCATGGGAACACGTGGAGCAGGCAAATTTCACCAACATTACAGACTATCCAACAAGGAGCAGATCAGAGCCTATTACGAATCGCTTTGGAGAAGCTAAAAATTCATCCACCCCAACTCACAACAAGCAGCAACAGAGGGACCAAAACATCGCCCAGGCCCTGATTAGATTCTCAATTCACCCAACACATGGCGTGGGCTAGGAACAATAGCGGTCGAAAATGGTGGGAGACTGGGAAACAACTCACCAATCCACGGATCGGCGAGCGCAGGCAGGCTGTAGTACTTGCCGAAGTCGGCTCCTCCTCCTGGCTTGGCGAGGCTCGTGAGGATTTCATCGTACGAGTTCTTCGTCCCTGCGAAACAAAGGAACAGACAGTAGAGGCCCCTTCAGCGAGAGACCAAAACGCTACACGATGATCCGTTTCGAGGTGGCGGGGGTCCATACCGGCAGAGGCGAATCGGCACTCGAAGACGGCGGCGGCGGGGAAAAGGAGCGAGCAGCAGCGCAGCGGCCGCCGAAGAGGCAGCCCGCGAGGCCCGCCACGGCGGCCTGCAGGGCCCCGACCGCCCAAGGGAAGCATGGAGCGGGACGGGCGGGGAGGGCGCGGTGCGGAGGGGGCGGCTCATGGCGGCCGCAGCTGGCCTGAGATCGCGTCATGGGCGGCGGTGGCGGTGGCCTGCGTGTGGCCGGGCCCGACGGCGGAGCGGGAGAGGAGGAGGGAGCTGGCGAGGGGAGGCATGGCGGATCGGAGGGAGGGGGAAGGGGATGGTCAGAGGGGGGCGGATGGGCGTGGGACGCGTGGTTGGCAGGCGCGGGCACGGTAGGGTTGGCTGGCTCGGGTGGGTCACTGCCGAGGCGAGACGGTTTGGATCGAGGAGGGAGAGAGGGGCGCCGCCGCGGTGGGCAACAGGGGATGGAGGTTGTGCGTGCGCGGGCAGTAGAGACCCACGCGGGAGAGGGTGGAGCAGCGGCGCTCGGGGGGTGGGGGTCGAGCTCCACCGGAGGGAGGTGGCCGACGCACGCAGGAATGGAGATGGAGGCCGGGGGCTCTGACTTGGATTGGATCTGGGATGGAGAAAGCGGCGGAGATGATGGGGAGAAGGGGGCTAGGGTTTCGTGGGTGGACGAGGATGAGAGGGATACGGGGTGATTCGGGAGGGGTGATAGCGACGAGGGGGGTGTGGGCTGCCGTTGGATCCGGGTGCATCGGACGGTGCTTAAGGCATGATCCGCGTGAGCTGATTTTAGACCAATCAGAACAGAGTATCCCCTTTGATGATGTTAAGACCATTTAAATTGATCGTAATCGATTGAAAATAAGATTTTGAATCATGTCTGCTATTTGACGACCTAAGAAATTTATAAAAATATAGAAATAAAAAACCTTCGCATTGTGATCTACTTTTCAGTAAAAATAACAAACTTTGAATACTGTTAATATCATTAGAAAAAAGTGTTCCAAGATATGAGTTTTTTGTAAGAGAATCATTTTTCAAGTGTCCAAAATTATATTTTTATAAAGAACCTAGCAAATATTTGTTGCAAATTTGGAGCACATCAATTTTATAATTCACAATCATAGCACATGTGGAGCACATCAAATACTTTTTCAAGCTTATGTAGTTGTATTTTCCTATTTATTTTTCTTGTGTTTTTTGTACAAGGGTGCATTTTGGAATGACAAACAATGTTTCCAAAGAAATTTTTCATTTTCTTTGGACGAAAAATCAATTTTCCATTTTTTGAGTGCCCAAAATGGGTTTTTTTGTGAAGAACCGACCAAATAATTGTTGCAAAATTGCACCAAATCAATTTTCTAAAATATTATGCCATATTTAATGCACAATTTACCAATGGGTGGATGTCAAAAGTTTTCATCCACCTCTCGTGAAAAAGACAAATTTCTGCCGGTTCAGCTGGAAGCGGGTCAAATTTGAACTGCAGCTGCCTCATAGTTTGCTCTTTATTTTTTTTAAATCATTTTTAGGTACAAAAGTATCTATTTAATCAGATAAACACCAAGAAAATTCCAATATTCAACCACTAGCTAGGAACGGTCATTCCCGCCGTTTTGACCGCATTTTGTAACGGGCATAAAAAATTCAAAAAAACAACAAAAAATTGGAAAACCTTCGCATTGTTTCATCATATGTGGCCAAGTTACCGGCAAAAATTATATACTTTTAATACGGCAATTATTTTAAAAAAGTGTTCTTAGAAATGAGCTATCATGTGTGAAGATTCATGGCTTTCAAGCCAAATGATCAATCTTATGGCCACATTCATGGCATAGTTTGTTTAACTGATCTCATATCATGCACAAGGGTGCATCTTGGAATTCCAAACAATGTTGCCTAAGGGAGTTTTCATTTTCTTTGCACGAAAATTTCATTTTCCATTTTTTTGAGTGCCCGAAATGAGGTTTTTTTGTGAAGGGCCTACCATATATTTGTTGCAAAATTGTACCAAATCTATTTTCTAAAATACTAAGACATATTTAATGCACAATTAACCAAATGGTTGGGTTTAAAAAGTTTTGATCCACCTCTGGTGAAAAAGACAAATTCCCGCCGATTTAGTAGGAAGCGGGTCAAATTTGAACTGTAGCTGTCTTATAGTTTGCTCTTTATTTTTCCAAAAATCATTTCTAGGTACATAAGTATCTATTTAATCATAGAAACACCAAAAAAAATTACAAGATTCAACCACTAGCTAGGAACGGTCGTTCCCGCCGTTTTGACCGCATTTTGGAACGGGCATAAAAAATTCAAAAAAATCAAATATTGGAAAACCATCGCATTGTGTCATTATATGTGGCCAAGTTTTCAGCAAAAATAATAAACTTGTAATACGTCAGTTCTTTTAAAAAGTTGTTCTCAGCAATGAGCTATGATGCGTGAAGATTCATGGCTATGAAGCAAAATGATCAACCTTATGGCCACATTAATGGCATAGTTTGTTCAAATGATTTCATATTGTTCACAACGGTGAATCTTGGAATTCTAAACAATGTTGCCTAAGGGAGTTTTCATTTTATTTGCAAGGAAATTTCATTTTCCATTTTTCGAGTGCCCGAAATGAGGTTTTTTTGTGAAGTACCTACCATATATTTGTTGCAAAATTGTACTAAATCAATTTTCTAAAATACTAGGACATATTTAATGCACAATTGACTAAATGGTTGGGTGTAAAAAGTTTTGATCCACCTCTGGTGAAAAAGACAAATTCCCACCGATTTAGTAGGAAGCGGGTCAAATTTGAACTGTAGCTGCCTCATAGTTTGCTATTTATTTTTTCCAAAAATCATTTCTAGTTACATAAGTACCTATTAAATCATAGAAACACCACAAAAATTCCAAGATTCAACCACTAGCTAGGAACGGTCATTCCCGCCGTTTTGACCGCATTTTGAAACGGGCATAAAAAATTCAAAAAAAAATCAAAAAATTGGAAAACGTTCACATTGTGTCATCATATGTGGTCAAGTTCACAGCAAAAATAATAAACTCGTAACACGGTAATTCTTTTAAAAAAGTGTTCTCAGAAATGAGCTATCATTAGTGAAGATTCATGGCTATCAAGCCAAATGATCAATCTTATGGCCACATTCATGGCATAGTTTGTTCAAATGACCTCATATCGTGCACAAGGGTGCATCTTGAAATAACAAACAATGTTGCCTAAGGAAGTTTTCATTTTTTGCACGAAAAAATCATTTTCCATTTTTCTGAGTGCCCAAAATGAGTTTTTTTTAAGGACCAACCATATATTTGTTGCAAAATTGGACCTAATCAATTTTATAAAATACTAGGCCATATATAATGCACAATTGACAAAATGGTTGGGTGTCAAAAGTTTTGATCCACCTCTGGTGAAAAAGACAAATTCCCGCCGATTTATTAGGAAGCGGGTCAAATTTGAACTGCAGGTGCCTCATATTTTGCTATTTATTTTTTCCAAAAATCATTTCTAGTTACATAAGTACCTATTTAATCATAAATACATGGTTTGGTGGCGATACGTCGAGGTTTGGACGGTGGCCGAGGGCTCCAACTCTAGAGCGCGTAAACTAGCATGCCCGCCGCGTGGTCACCGCGTGACCGTAGCGTTGCCATGTGTTCTGGGCGGCCTAGGCATGTCTAGTGGGTTGGGCACTCCCCAGGTAGGTGCTAGGAAGAAAATCACAACATAAGATTCTCACGAGGAGATCGATCGATGCTCAAACATGAATAAGCAGTCAAGTGTTTGATTAGCAGTACGGGAAATGCACATGGCTAATGTGCGTGAGCTTTGGTTGAGGGTGGTCAGTTACTAAGAAGACCGTCTTCACAAATTTTCAACTCAAAAGGAGGACCCTAGGTGGTACTCCACACTGGACATAAATACGAATGTTGAAGCTGGGCTCAAAATAATGAATGGATTGAGCTGCCATTTGGTGGAGGATGGTTATTTGGGCATAGGAAAGCACTCTAGAAAATGGATACCATTTGGACATGCCAAAGTGGTACTTCCTAAGTGTTTTTTTGAACAGAATAGGAAAATGAATATTTTTGAATTATTTTTGAACTAGGCAAGGAAGGTTTTTTACATATTTGATGAAGATATGACCCAAAGAATTTTTAGATTTTTTTGGGAATTTTGGGAATGACAGAAATATAGGTTGCTTCACAACCTAGGGCAAAAACTGCCACATGGACATGACACCTAGGCAAAACTGATGAGGTGGCGCCTAGTCATAGCAACCCACCACAATTTACAAGGTTATGACCATCTATATTGGTCATGATCAGCTAGAAATAAGGCAGCGGACCAGTGCTATCTACTTTATGACCATTTCGTGTAAGGAAATTACGACCTTTCTGACCAAAATGGTCGTTATAGTTTAGGGTTTGGAGCCCCCGAACAGCTTTTGACTAATTGGTCTGAAATGGTCATAGATTTATGACCAATTCTTTCAGGGTCACTGACAGAAGGTCACTAGTTGACATATTTCTTGTAGTGGAGGAGCATGCCTCTTTTTTAAGTCTTTTGTTATTCAACATGTTTCGAGATCAGCTAACTTTCCTGCTCACCTTTGTGCGAAGCAAGCTAGCACTTTGGATGTAACAGATTGTTGGTTAGACTCCACTCCTAGTTTTCTTGTAACTAGCCTCCTGGTTGATTCGGCCGGGGTGGTTTCTGTTGAATAAAGCTCCCAATTTCCCTGCAAAAAAAATGTTCCTTACTTTTGTTTTATCGCTTGAGTCTTTTTTTAGAATGTTTTACCGCTTGAGTCGAGCCGGCTGATCTAAACCGAGTAGGATTCTTATATAGGAAGTTCTACCGAAGAAATAAAGAAAATTGAGACGCGGCTAATATACACCCGAGCTCATATGCTCCCGCATGAACAGTAAAATCGAAAAAAATTCAAAAAAAATTCAAAAAATTCCAAATTTTTTTTGAGAGAAACATTGACAAAAGTTCTAAGTGCCTGCAAAAATTCGTCGTGAAATCACATTCCTAGAAGGCGTGGCAAAAAAAACAAAAAAAGTACTCTGAAAAAGCTACTTTCAAACGCATTTTGAAGCACTGAATTTGTTTTTTTTGCCACGCCTTACAGGAATGTGATTTCATGATGAATTTTTGCAGGCACTTAGAACTTTTGTCAATGTTTCTCTCAAAAAAAATTTGGAATTTTTTGAATTTTTTTTGAATTTTTTTCGATTTTACTGTTCATGCGGGTGCATATGAGCTCGGGTGCAGAATGGACTTTTCGAGAAAATTGTGTTTACATGTGCCTCGTGTGTTCCGACCAGAGTATGTAACTCCGTAGATTGGAGGCTAGCTATGTATGGTGCTATTCGATCTGAGTCCGAGGGACGATCGAGCCAGCCTCTAGGAAGAATCAGACAAGCTGTGTATCCAAGAAATAAACGGGTGACATGCAGGAAGGCTGGAACACAAACAAACTACTATCTAGGTGCATACAATGCAGTTGGATCAAACATTATGCACCCTGAAAAGTGCCACATGTGTGACACGAAGAAATTTCGCCCTACGTTTTTTATGGCAACATTAGATAAAGAGGATGGCAAATTTCGGTAATGGTGAACCCCTCCACACGGTGTGCATAGCGGTACCCGGCCATAGTCATGGTGTCACACTCGGTTCGATGAAAAGCGCGAGCGACCTTGTAGGCATACGAACGAGGGCCGTGGACAGGGACAAATGCTTGGTGGCTGAATGAATGGTGGCGTGCCAAGCCTCCGAGGTCCCATAGGCAGCTTGAGGATGCGAAGGGTGGGCCACTTGCACCCTGACTCAGTGGGTAACAACACCAGCCCGTCGCAATGGATGAAGTCGTGGTCCAGACGTGCGGAGAAGGACGACGTCGGCATGGACTGCACGACGATGTTGTAGTCAGGATAAACGGGGCGACACGCAAGAACATTATGGAACATTATCGCTAATAACTACTATACCTGACGTTTATACATGCAATTTGATCGAACATTGTCGATCCCCCCCATCCCAGCCATCCTGTGCGTGTGTGTGAAGATTACTTTCTAGTGTGACTTTTCCAAACAAGTACATGACAAAGAAAACAAATCCTTCAAACCTTGATATATATATATATAAGAGTTGATTATTTTCCAGCCACACGGAGTAAAGTGAAAACAGCATAATTTAAACCCAATAGCTATATGTAATTTGTCTTTTTTACAATTAGGGTCAGTCAATTTTCGAAGAACACAACACACTGCGCCAAGGCCAAGGACGGCAGTGCCAAAGCGAGTGCAACGAGGCTTGGGGACACCAGCGAGACCTTGGCCAGAAACGACGCCATTCGCTGCCACATCTCAAGCCGAGGCGAGTCGAAGGGTAACGGTTCGAGTGTCGGAGATGCGGGCTTTCAGAAGAAGTCTGGTGCTTTGAAGGTTTAGACTTTAGAGGGATGGCCGAAGGCGACGGTGAAGGAAGGGCTGGGTGGTTGTGCTGGCGGGAGGGTAGGCGGCCTCGGGCGGCGGAGGCAGGAAAATCAGTTAGTGTCGGCATGGGACAATTGAAGAAAGAAAACAAACAATACTGGCTCGATGTAGATGAAGGTACGATATCCATGGGATGCTTATCCAACGGTGCGACGGGATCAACTTGCCACACAATGTTTTTTGTAGACGACTTGCCCTTAGTCGGGCCCTAATTTCGAAGGATTGTGCTCCATGTAATGGGCATATGCGCGATACAAGTTGCACTATCGATGTCACCCCGAAGCATCGTTGCCGATCCCCTGATGTAGAGCCGAGTCGCATCGCCTCACATTCAGTCCATATCTTTCTTGAAGATGAAACACATACTAACATACAAAACGCTTACTAACATATGACGGAGGAATATACTTCCATGCCTACAAACTGGCAACTAGTCCTACCCAAATTCCCAATGAATTGCTGAATTTTTCTTGCCCCATGTATAACTAGATTGGGACCAAGCTTGGAACATAGGATATTACATCGAAGATGGCATTGCTTCCGAGTGGGAACTCAACAGTATTATCCGCCTCCAGGTTGTAGTATTTCAGACTTTTCACTCAAAATTTATCGTTGACCTTGACATGTTTTCCAGTTTGTAAAATGCAGTGGCACATATGGTTCCCTTGGGCTTTGCACACGAGTACCCCATCATCTAGTATAGCCACCAGACGGAGCGACGTTTGTGGCCAGTCCTAGTGGATGATGTAGCGGTTGTCCCACCATGGCAGGTTGGAGCCAGCACCATCCATGTCAGTGCACATCCACATATCAAACGATTGGTCATCGCTTTGCCGGGGACATACTACACACAACTCTCCACGCAGCTCGAATAAGGTGGAGGTCTTTTGGTTGAGCAACGACCAGCAAGGAAGCGGCAGAAGGACGTTGAATGTTTCACCGTCCAATCTTAACCGGAGGAAACCAGTCATAGCCTGCCGATATTGGCCGATGGTCTAGAGGAAGGACCCCTGGAAGAATATTGTTTTCTGCCATAACATGATGAGGTGTGGCGGCTGCACCACCGTCTGGCGCCAATGTTGGTCGGTCCCTATGGTGAACACCTCTGCATGAGGTGTCAAGTGGCCAACGTTTTGGCTACCGATTCCCAATAAAATACTGAGGGTGGGCGAGAAACGCGGATACCGTGGTTACCGTGAAATTCTAAGGAAATACCGCTCGAATTTTTAAAATGCAATTTGAATTCATAATTTTCTGACCTAGGAATATATTATTATAGAGCTCAAATAGTTTAGGAAGTTACTGTTGGCGTAGTGGTAGGTTCTCCCCGTCGGTCGTCAACGCATGCGAGGTCGTGGGATCAATTCTCCAACTGTGATTTTGAATTTTTATTTAAGAGTTGCACAGTAGCTTACATGTTTCACAGGAGTTTGTGTCTCTACTTGACCAGACTATCCTGTTGAAATTCGAAATATTTTGCTCGATGCGCTTGAAATTCAAAATAGTTTGCTCGATGCACGCAGCTTCTCGTGGGTAGCGAAAACGCGGTATCGGTGGTAGCCGAATTTTCCACCCGGTACCCAAAACCCTGCAAGTGGCCAATGTGAGGCCAAAATCGGTGGAAGAAGCGGCCAATGATGTAGTCATCGGTGCAAGGGTTGCACCCTACACTAGTAGAAAAAGGGGCAATGGTCCAGGCCGGGCCAGCCCATTAGTCCCGGTTCAGTCCAGAACCGGGACCCATGGGGGCATTGGACCCGGTTCGTGAGCCCTGGGGGCCGGCCGGGCCACGTGGGCCATTGGTCCCGGTTTGTCTGGACCTTTTGGTCCCGGTTGGTGGGACGAACCGGGACCAATGGGCCTCGCTCCTGGCCCATCACCATTGGTCCCGATTGGTGGCTTGAACCGGGACCAAAGGCTGCCCTTTAGTCCCGGTTCATGCCACCAACCGGGACTAAAGGGTTGGTCCTCGCAGCAGATCGAGTTTAGTCCCACCTCGCCAACCAAGGGCGCCACACCGGTTTATAAGCCCTCCTCTCTGCCTTGCTGAGCTCCTCTCAAAGTGAAAATAGATGCCCTTATACAGGGAATTTGACCTAAATTCATACTGAATTTCTCTAAAGTTCATAGAAATTTATTATGAATTTAGGTTGAATTCTCTCTATAGGCGCATATATGCTCATTTTTTTAGTAAAGTTAATCACAAACTTGTGATTCACACAAATTTCAAAGATTCAAATTTTAACTATTCATGCCACCAACCGGTTCATGCCACCAACCGGGACCAATGATATGCCTATATATACCATGCCAAAATGAAAGAGAGGCGCAATGCTCATATGCATGTTGCTTAGCTTCAGGCCAACGTGCAGGTGAGCACTGCGCTTCTCCCTTCATCGTCTCTACACTCAGAGCTTATAAACCGCTGCGAGTGCCTCTCGCTTGGCGAGCTGGGACTAAAAAATAACTGCTGAAAGAATCAACTAAAAAACTCTTTTACCGGTTCATGCCACGAACCGGTACTAAAAGGTGCTCGTGGGGCACCAGCCTTAAAACCTGTACCAAATAAAATGCCTTTGTAACAGCCTTAGAACTGGTACTGAAGGAATCAACTAAAAAGCTTTTATAAACCTCTAGTATTATTGAAACTAAAATTATATAGAATTTCTTTAAGAAAACCATTAAGGAATGCAGTTTTGACATCCATTTGCCAGATTTCATAAAATGTGGCAATTGCTAACATGATTCGGACAGACTTAAGCATCTCTACAGTTGAGAAAATCTTATTGTAATCAACACCTTCAATTTGTCGAGAACCTTTTTGCGACAAGTCGAGCTTTGTTGATAGTAACACTACTATCAGCGTCTGTCTTCCTCTTGAAGATCCATTTATACAATATGGCTTGCCGATCATCGGGCAACTCCACCAAAGTCCACACTTTGTTCTCATACATGGATCCACATCTCAGATTTCATGGCCTCAAGCCATTTCGCGGAATCTGGGCTCATCATCGCTTCCTCATAGTTCGTAGGTTCATCATGATCTAGTAATCATGACTTCCAGAATAGGATACCGTACCACTCTGGTGCGGGCTGTACTTTGGAAGACCTACGAGGTTTTGTAGTAACTTAATCTGAAGTTTCATGATCATCATCATTAGCTTCCTCACTAATTGGTGTAGGAATCACTGCAACTGATTTCTGTGATGAACTACTTTCCAATTCGGGATAAGGTACAAATTACCTTATCAAGCTCTACTTTCCTCCCACTCACTTTTTTCGAGAGAAACTCCTTCTCTACAAAGGATCCATTCTTAGCAAAGAATGTTTTGCTTTCGGATCTGTGATAGAAGGTGTACCCAACAGTTTCCTTTGGGTATTCTATGAAGACGCACTTCTCCGATTTGGGTTCGAGCTTATCAGGTTGAAACCTTTTTCACATAAGCATCGCAACTCCAAACTTTAAGAAACGACAGCTTAGGTTTACTGCTAAACCATAGTTCATACGGTGTCGTCTCAACGGATTTAGATGGTGCCCTATTTAAAGTGAATGCAGCTATCTCTAATGCATAACCCCAAAACGATAGTGGTAAATCGGTAAGATACATCATAGATCGCACCATATCCAATAAAGTGCGGTTACGACATTCCAACACAGTTTAACACTTTGGTGTTCCAGGTGGCGTGAGCTATGAAACTATTCCACATTGTTTTATATGAAGGCCAAACTCGTAACTCAAATATTCTCCTCCACAATCAGAACGTAGAAACTTTATTTTCTTGTTACGATGATTCTCCACTTCACACTGAAATTCTTTAAACTTTTCAAATGTTTCAGACTTGTGCTTCATTAAGTAGATATACTCATATCTGCTTAAATCATCTGTGAAGGTCAGAAAATAATGATACCTGCCACGAGCATCAACACTCATTGGACCGCATACATCGGTATGTATTATTTCCAACAAGTCAGTAGTTCGTTCCATTGTTCCGGAGAACGGAGTTTTAGTCATCTTGCCCATAAGGCACGGTTCGCAATCATCAAATGATTCATAACCAAGTGATTCCGAAAATCCATCTTTATGGAGTTTCTTCATGCATTTTACACCGGTATGACCCAAACGGCAGTGCCACAAATAAGTTGCACGATCATTATTAACTTTGCATCTTTTGGCATCAATATTATGAATATGTGTATCACTACGATTGAGATCCAACAAACTATTCATTGGGTGTATAACCATTGAAGGTTTTATTCATGTAAACAAAACAACAATTATTCTCTGACTTTAAATGAATAACCGTATTGCAATAAACATGATCAAATCATATTCATGCTCAACGCAAATGCTAAATAACTTTTATTTAGGTTTTAACACTAATCCCGAAAGTATAGGGAGTGTGCGATGATGATCATATCAATCTTGGAACTACTTCCAACACTCATCGTCACTTCCCCCTCAAATAGTCTTTGTTTATTCTGTAACTCCTGTTTCAAGTTACTAATCTTAGCAACCGAACAAGTATCAAATACTCAGGGGCTACTATAAACACTAGTAAGGCACACATCAATTGTTGGGGAACGTAGTAATTTCAAAAAAATTCCTACGCACACGCAAGATCATGGTGATGCATAGCAACGAGAGGGAGAGTGTTGTCTACGCACCCTCGTGAGACCGAAGCGAAGCGATCACAACGTAGAGGAAGTAGTCGACGTTCTCCTCGCGATCCAACCGATCCCAGCGCTGTTACTCCGGCGCCCGAGTTCTTGACACACGTACAGCTCGGTGACGCCCACGGCTCCAATCCAAAGAGAGCTGGGAGGGAGAGTTCCACAAGACGACGGCGTGGTGACGATCTTGATGTTCTATCGACGCAGGGCTTCGCCTAAGCACCACAACGATATGACCGAGGTGGATTATGGTGGAGGGGGCACCGCACACGGCTAAGGAATGATCTCAAGGATCAACTTGTGTGTTCTAGGGTGCCCCCCTGCCCCCGTATATAAAGGAGCAAGGGGAGGGCCGGCCGGCCCTAGGAGGCGCGCCAGGGGGGGGAAGTCCTCCTCCTAGTGGGAGTAGGACTCCCTTTCCTAGTCCAACTAGGAAGGAGGAAGGGGAAGGAAGGAGAGGGAGAGGGAGGGGGGGCGCGCCCCCTCCTGTCCTATTCGGACTCCCACAGGGGCGTCGCCACCTCCCGGTGCGGCCCTCTCTCCCCTCTTGGCCCACTAAGGCCCATAACTTCCCGGGGTTCCAGTAACCCCTCCGGCACTCCGTTTTCTCCGAAACTTCCGGAACCTTTCCGTGTCCGAATATAGCCGTCCAATATATCAATCTTTATGTCTCGACCATTTCGAGACTCCTCGTCATGTCCGTGATCACATCCGGGACTCGAACTCCTTCGTACATCAAAATACATAAACTCATAATATAACCGCCATCGAAACCTTAAGCGTGCGGACCCTACGGTTCGAGAACAATGTAGACATGACCGAGACACGCCTCCGTCAATAACCAATAGCGGACCTGGATGCCCATATTGGTTCCTACATATTCTACGAAGATCTTTATCGGTCAGACCGCATAACAACATACGTTGTTCCCTTTGTCATCGGTATGTTACTTGCCCGAGATTCGATCGTCGGTATCCAATACCTAGTTCAATCTCGTTACCGGCAAGTCTCTTTACTCGTTCTGTAATACATCATCTCACAGCTAACTCATTAGTTGTAATGCTTGCAAGGCTTATGTGATGTGTATTACCGAGAGGGCCCTGAGATACCTCTCCGACTATCGGAGTGACAAAACCTAATCTCAAAATACGCCAACCCAACATCTACCTTTGGAGACACCTGTAGTACTCCTTTATAATCACCCAGTTACGTTGTGACGTTTGGTAGCACCCAAAGTGTTCCTTCGGTAAACGGGAGTTGCATAATCTCATAGTTATAGGAACATGTATATGTCATGGATAAAAGCAGTAGCAACATACTAAACGATCGTGTGCTAAGCTAATGGAATGGGTCATGTCAATCAGATCATTCTCCTAATGATGTGACCTTGTTAATCAAATAACAACCCTTTGTTCATGGTTAGGAAACATAACCATCTTTGATTAACAAGCTAGTCTAGTAGAGGCATACTAGTGACACTTTGTTTGTCTATGCATTCACACATGTATTATGTTTCCGGTTAATACAATTCTAGCATGAATGATAAACATTTTGTTGGGGAACGTAGTAATTTCAAAAAATTTCCTACGCACACGCAAGATCATGGTGATGCATAGCAACGAGAGGGAGAGTGTTGTCTCGCACCTCGTGACCCGAAGCGAAGCGATCACAACGTAGAGGAAGTAGTCGACGTTCTCCTCGCGATCCGACCGATCTCGGCGCCACATTCGCGCCCCCGAGTTCTAGACACACGTACAGCTCGATGACGTCCCTCGTACTCGATCCAGCCGAGTGTCGAGGAGAGTTCCACGGCCTGACGACGTGGTGACGATCTTGATGTTTCACCGGCGCAGGCTTCACCTAAGCTTCACGACGGTATGACCGAGGTGGAATATGGTGGAGGGGGCACCGACACGGCTAAGGAACGATCCGTAGATCAAACTTGTGTGTCCTAGGGTGCCCCCTGCCCCGTATATAAAGGAGGGAGGGGGAGGCCGGCCGCCCCTATAGGCGCGCCAAGGGGGAGTCCTCCTCCTGGTTGAGTAGGACTCCCTTTCCTAGTCCAACTAGGAAGGAGAAGGGGAAGGAAAGAGAGGAGAGGAGAGGAAGGGGCCGCCCCCCCCTCCTTGTCCTATTCGACTCCTTGGGGCGCCACCTCCTGGTGCGGCCCTCTCTCTCCCTCTTGGCCCACTAAGGCCCATACTTCCCGGGGTTCCGTAACCCCTCGGCACTCCGGTTTTCTCCGAAACTTCCGAACCTTTCCGTGTCCGAATATAGCCGTCAATATATCAATCTTTATGTCTCGACCATTTCGAGACTCCTCGTCATGTCCGTGATCACATCCGGGACTCCGAACTCCTTCGGTACATCAAAATACATAAACTCATAATATAACCGTCATCGAAACCTTAAGCGTGCGGACCCTACGGTTCGAGAACAATGTAGACATGACCGAGACACATCTCCGGTCAATAACCAATAGCGGACCTGATGCCCATATTGGTTCCTACATATTCTACGAAGATCTTTATCGGTCAGACCGCATAACAACATACGTTGTTCCCTTTGTCATCGGTATGTTACTTGCCCGAGATTCGATCGTCGGTATCCAATACCTAGTTCAATCTCGTTACCGGCAAGTCTCTTTACTCGTTCTGTAATACATCATCTCACAGCTAACTCATTAGTTGTAATGCTTGCAAGGCTTATGTGATGTGTATTACCGAGAGGGCCCTGAGATACCTCTCCGACTATCGGAGTGACAAAACCTAATCTCGAAATACGCCAACCCAACATCTACCTTTGGAGACACCTGTAGTACTCCTTTATAATCACCCGATTCGCCAGACGCTTGGTAGCACCCAAAGAGTTCCTTCGGTAAACGGGAGTTGCATAATCTCATAGTTATAGGAACATGTATATGTCATGGATAAAAGCAGTAGCAACATACTAAACGATCGTGTGCTAAGCTAATGGAATGGGTCATGTCAATCAGATCATTCTCCTAATGATGTGACCTTGTTAATCAAATAACAACCCTTTGTTCATGGTTAGGAAACATAACCATCTTTGATTAACAAGCTAGTCTAGTAGAGGCATACTAGTGACACTCTGTTTGTCTATGCATTCACACATGTATTATGTTTCCGGTTAATACAATTCTAGCATGAATGATAAACATTTTGTTGGGGAACGTAGTAATTTCAAAAAATTTCCTACGCACACGCAAGATCATGGTGATGCATAGCAACGAGAGGGAGAGTGTTGTCTCGCACCCTCGTAGACCCGGCGAAGCGATCACAACGTAGAGGAAGTAGTCGACGTTCTCCTCGCGATCCGACCGATCTCGGCGCCGTTACTCGGCGCCCGAGTTCTAGACACACGTACAGCTCGATGACGCCCTCAGACTCGATCCAGCCGAGTGTCGAGGGAGAGTTCCACAAGACGACGGCGTGGTGACGATCTTGATGTTTCACGGCGCAGGGCTTCGCCTAAGCTTCGCGACGGTATGACCGAGGTGGAATATGGTGGAGGGGGCACCGACACGGCTAAGGAACGATCCGTAGATCAAACTTGTGTGTCCTAGGGTGCCCCCTGCCCCGTATATAAAGGAGGGAGGGGGAGGCCGGCCGCCCCTATAGGCGCGCCAAGGAGGAGTCCTCCTCCTCCTAGTTGAGTAGGACTCCCTTTCCTAGTCCAACTAGGAAGGAGAAGGGGAAGGAAAGAGAGGAGAGGAGAGGGAAGGGGCCGCGCCCCCTCCTGTCCTATTCGGACTCCCTTGGGGCGCCACCTCCCGGTGCGGCCCTCTCTCTCCCTCTTGGCCCACTAAGGCCCATACTTCCCGGGGTTCCGTAACCCCTCCCAGACTCCGGTTTTCTCCGAAACTTCCGAACCTTTCCGTGTCCGAATATAGCCGTCCAATATATCAATCTTTATGTCTCGACCATTTCGAGACTCCTCGTCATGTCCGTGATCACATCCGGACTCGAACTCCTTCGGTACATCAAAATACATAAACTCATAATATAACCGCCATCGAAACCTTAAGCGTGCGGACCCTACGGTTCGAGAACAATGTAGACATGACCGAGACACGCCTCGGTCAATAACCAATAGCGGACCTGGATGCCCATATTGGTTCCTACATATTCTACTGAAGATCTTTATCGGTCGACCGCATAACAACATACGTTGTTCCCTTTGTCATCGGTATGTTACTTGCCGAGATTCGATCGTCGGTATCCAATACCTAGTTCAATCTCGTTACCGCAAGTCTCTTTACTCGCTCGTAATACATCATCTCACAGCTAACTCATTAGTTGTAATGCTTGCAAGGCTTATGTGATGTGTATTACCGAGAGGGCCTGAGATACCTCTCCGACTATCGGAGTGACAAAACCTAATCTCAAATACGCCAACCCAACATCTACCTTTGGAGACACCTGTAGTACTCCTTTATAATCACCCGATTCGCTGTGACGCTTGGTAGCACCCAAAGTGTTCCTTCGGTAAACGGGAGTTGCATAATCTCATAGTTATAGGAACATGTATATGTCATGGATAAAAGCAGTAGCAACATACTAAACGATCGTGTGCTAAGCTAATGGAATGGGTCATGTCAATCAGATCATTCTCCTAATGATGTGACCTTGTTAATCAAATAACAACCCTTTGTTCATGGTTAGGAAACATAACCATCTATGATTAACAAGCTAGTCTAGTAGAGGCATACTAGTGACACTTTGTTTGTCTATGCATTCACACATGTATTATGTTTCCGGTTAATACAATTCTAGCATGAATGATAAACATTTTGTTGGGGAACGTAGTAATTTCAAAAAATTTCCTACGCACACGCAAGATCATGGTGATGCATAGCAACGAGAGGGGAGAGTGTTGTCTACGTACCCTCGTAGACCCGAAGCGGAAGCGATCACAACGTAGAGGAAGTAGTCGTACGTTCTCCTCGCGATCCGACCGATCTCGGCGCCGTTACTCCGGCGCCCCCGAGTTCTTGACACACGTACAGCTCGATGACGTCCCTCGTACTCCGATCCAGCCGAGTGTCGAGGGAGAGTTCCACAAGACGACGGCGTGGTGACGATCTTGATGTTTCACGGCGCAGGGCTTCGCTTAAGCTTCAGCGACGGTATGACCGAGGTGGAATATGGTGGAGGGGGCACCGCTGCGGCTAAGGAACGATCCGTAGATCAAACTTGTGTGTCTAGGGTGCCCCCTGCCCCGTGATATAAAGGAGGGAGGGAGGAGGGCCGGCCGCCCCTATAGGCGCGCCAGGGAGGGGGAGTCCTCCTCCTAGTTGAGTAGGACTCCCTTTCCTAGTCCAACTAGGAAGGGAGAAGGGGAAGGAAAGAGAGGAGAGGGAGAGGGGGGCGCGCCCCCCCATCCTTGTCCTATTCGGACTCCTTGGGGGCACGCCACCTCCTGGTGCGGCCCTCTCTCCCCTCTTGGCCCACTAAGGCCCATACTTCCCCGGGGTTCCGTAACCCCCCGGCACTCCGGTTTTCTCCGAAACTTCCGAACCTTTCCGTGTCCGAATATAGCCGTCCAATATATCAATCTTTATGTCTCGACCATTTCGAGACTCCTCGTCATGTCCGTGATCACATCCGGGACTCCGAACTCCTTCGGTACATCAAAATACATAAACTCATAATATAACCGTCATCGAAACCTTAAGCATGCGGACCCTACGGTTCGAGAACAATGTAGACATGACCGAGACACGTCTCCGGTCAATAACCAATAGCGGGACCTGGATGCCCATATTGGTTCCTACATATTCTACGAAGATCTTTATCGGTCCGACCGCATAACAACATACGTTGTTCCCTTTGTCATCGGTATGTTACTTGCCCGAGATTCGATCGTCGGTATCCAATACCTAGTTCAATCTCGTTACCGGCAAGTCTCTTTACTCGTTCTGTAATACATCATCTCACAGCTAACTCATTAGTTGTAATGCTTGCAAGGCTTATGTGATGTGTATTACCGAGAGGGCCCAGAGATACCTCTCCGACTATCGGAGTGATAAAACCTAATCTCGAAATACGCCAACCCAACATCTACCTTTGGTGACACCTGTAGTACTCCTTTATAATCACCCAGTTACGTTGTGACGTTTGGTAGCACCCAAAGTGTTCCTTCGGTAAACGGGAGTTGCATAATCTCATAGTTATAGGAACATGTATATGTCATGGATAAAAGCAGTAGCAACATACTAAACGATCGTGTGCTAAGCTAATGGAATGGGTCATGTCAATCAGATCATTCTCCTAATGATGTGACCTTGTTAATCAAATAACAACCCTTTGTTCATGGTTAGGAAACATAACCATCTTTGATTAACAAGCTAGTCTAGTAGAGGCATACTAGTGACACTTTGTTTGTCTATGCATTCACACATGTATTATGTTTCCGGTTAATACAATTCTAGCATGAATGATAAACATTTTGTTGGGGAACGAGTAATTTCAAAAATTTCCTACGCACACGCAAGATCATGGTGATGCATAGCAACGAGAGGGAGAGTGTTGTCTACGCACCCTCGTGAGACCCGGCGAAGCGATCACAACGTAGAGGAAGTAGTCGACGTTCTCCTCGCGATCCGACCGATCTCGGCGCCGTTACTCGGCGCCCGAGTTCTTGACACACGTACAGCTCGATGACGTCCCTCGACTCGATCCAGCCGAGTGTCGAGGAGAGTTCCACAAGACGACGGCGTGGTAGCGATCTTGATGTTTCACGGCGCAGGGCTTCGCTTAAGCTTGCGACGGTATGACCGAGGTGGAATATGGTGGAGGGGGCACCGCTGCGGCTAAGGAACGATCCGTAGATCAAACTTGTGTGTCCTAGGGTGCCCCCTGCCCCGTATATAAAGGAGGGAGGGGGAGGCCGGCCGCCCCTATAGGCGCGCCAGGAGGGGGGAGTCCTCCTCCTGGTTGAGTAGGACTCCCTTTCCTAGTCCAACTAGGAAGGAGAAGGGGAAGGAAAGAGAGGAGAGGGAGAGGAAGGGGCGCGCCCCCATCCTTGTCCTATTCGGACTCCCTTGGGGGGCACGCCACCTCCGGTGCGGCCCTCTCTCTCCCTCTTGGCCCACTAAGGCCCATACTTCCCGGGGTTCCGTAACCCCTCCCAACTCCGTTTTCTCCGGAAACTTCCGAACCTTTCCGGTGTCCGAATATAGCCGTCAATATATCAATCTTTATGTCTCGACCATTTCGAGACTCCTCGTCATGTCCGTGATCACATCCAGGACTCGAACTCCTTCGGTACATCAAAATACATAAACTCATAATATAACCGCTATCGAAACCTTAAGCATGCGGACCCTACGGTTCGAGAACAATGTAGACATGACCGAGACACGCCTCGGTCAATAACCAATAGCGGGACCTGGATGCCCATATTGGTTCCTACATATTCTACTGAAGATCTTTATCGGTCGGACCGCATAACAACATACGTTGTTCCCTTTGTCATCGGTATGTTACTTGCCCGAGATTCGATCGTCGGTATCCAATACCTAGTTCAATCTCGTTACCGGCAAGTCTCTTTACTCGTTCTGTAATACATCATCTCACAGCTAACTCATTAGTTGTAATGCTTGCAAGGCTTATGTGATGTGTATTACCGAGAGGGCCCAGAGATACCTCTCCGACTATCGGAGTGATAAAACCTAATCTCGAAATACGCCAACCCAACATCTACCTTTGGTGACACCTGTAGTACTCCTTTATAATCACCCAGTTACGTTTTGACGTTTGGTAGCACCCAAAGTGTTCCTTCGGTAAACGGGAGTTGCATAATCTCATAGTTATAGGAACATGTATATGTCATGGATAAAAGCAGTAGCAACATACTAAACGATCGTGTGCTAAGCTAATGGAATGGGTCATGTCAATCAGATCATTCTCCTAATGATGTGACCTTGTTAATCAAATAACAACCCTTTGTTCATGGTTAGGAAACATAACCATCTTTGATTAACAAGCTAGTCTAGTAGAGGCATACTAGTGACACTTTGTTTGTCTATGCATTCACACATGTATTATGTTTCCGGTTAATACAATTCTAGCATGAATGATAAACATTTTGTTGGGGAACGAGTAATTTCAAAAATTTCCTACGCACACGCAAGATCATGGTGATGCATAGCAACGAGAGGGGAGAGTGTTGTCTACGCACCCTCGTGAGACCAAGCGAAGCGATCACAACGTAGAGGAAGTAGTCGACGTTCTCCTCGCGATCCGACCGATCTCGGCGCCGTTACTCGGCGCCCGAGTTCTTGACACACGTACAGCTCGATGACGTCCCTCGACTCGATCCAGCCGAGTGTCGAGGGAGAGTTCCACAAGACGACGGCGTGGTACGATCTTGATGTTTCACCGGCGCAGGGCTTCGCCTAAGCTTCATGACGGTATGACCGAGGTGGAATATGGTGGAGGGGGCACCGACACGGCTAAGGAACGATCCGTAGATCAAACTTGTGTGTCCTAGGGTGCCCCCTGCCCCGTATATAAAGGAGGGAGGGGGAGGCCGCCGCCCCTATAGGCGCGCCAAGGAGGGGGAGTCCTCCTCCTGGTTGAGTAGGACTCCCTTCCTAGTCCAACTAGGAAGGAGAAGGGGAAGGAAAGAGAGGAGAGGAGAGGAAAGGGGCCCCCTCCTGTCCTATTCGAGTCCTTGGGGGCGCCACCTCCTGTGCGGCCCTCTCTCTCCCTCTTGGCCCACTAAGGCCCATACTTCCCCGGGGTT
Organism: Aegilops speltoides; assembly: GCA_021437245.1. Taxonomy (NCBI): domain Eukaryota; kingdom Viridiplantae; phylum Streptophyta; class Magnoliopsida; order Poales; family Poaceae; genus Aegilops; species Aegilops speltoides. The sequence goes on along the minus strand of CM038143.1, from coordinate 571,199,227 downwards.
CCGGTAACCCCTCGGCACTCCGTTTTCTCCGAAACTTCGGAACCTTTCCGTGTCCGAATATAGCCGTCCAATATATCAATCTTTATGTCTCGACCATTCCGAGACTCCTCGTCATGTCCGTGATCACATCCGGGACTCAACTTCTTCGTACATCAAAATACATAAACTCATAATAACCGCCATCGAAACCTTAAGCGTGCGGACCCTACGGTTCGAGAACTATGTAGACATGACCTAGAACTATTCTTGGTCAATAACCAATAGCGGACCTGGATGCCCATATTGGCTCCTACATATTCTACGAAGATCTTTATCGGTCAAACCGCATAACAACATACGTTGTTCCTTTGTCATCGGTATGTTACTTGCCCGAGATTCGATCGTCGGTATCCAATACCTAGTTCAATCTCGTTCTCGCAAGTCTCTTTACTCGTTCCGTAATACATCATCTCGCAACTAACTCATTAGTTGTAATGCTTGCAAGGCTTAAGTGATGTGCATTACCGAGAGGGCCCAGAGATACCTCTCCGACAATCGGAGTGACAAATCCTAATCTCGAAATACGCCAACCCAACATCCGCTTTGGAGACACCTGTAGTACTCCTTTATAATCACCCGATTCGTTGTGACGCTTGGTAGTACCAAAGTGTTCCTCCGGCAAACGGGAGTTGCATAATCTCATAGTCATAGGAACGTGTATAAGTTATGAAGAAAGCAATAGCAACATACTAAACGATCGGGTGCTAAGCTAACGGAATGGGTCATGTCAATCAGATCATTCAACTAATGATGTGACCTTGTTAATCAAATAACAACTCCTTGTTCATGGTTAGGAAACATAACCATCTTTGATTAACAAGCTAGTCAAGTAGAGGCATACTAGTGACACTCTGTTTGTTTATATATTCACACATGTATTATGTTTCCGGTTAATACAATTCTAGCATGAATAATAAACATTTATCATGATATCAGGAAATATATAATAACTTTATTATTGCCTCTAGGGCATATTTCCTTCAGTCTCCCACTTGCACTAGAGTCAATAATCTAGATCACATCACCATGTGATTAACATCGATAGTTCACATCATCATGTGATTAACACCCATAGTTCACATCGCCATGTGACCAACACCCAAAGGGTTTACTAGATTCAGTAATCTAGTTCACATCGCTATGTGATTAACACCCAAAGAGTACTAAGGTGTGATCATGTTTTGCTTGTGAGAGAGTCTTAGTCAACGGGTCTTTCACATTCAGATCCGTTATGTATTTTGCAATTTTCTATGTCTACAATGCTTTGCACGAAGCTACTCTAGCTAATTGCTCCCACTTTCAATATGTATCTAGATCGAGACTTAGAGTCATCGGATCGGTGTCAAAACTTGCATCGACTTAACCCTTTACGACGAACCTTTTGTCACCTCCATAATCGAGAAACATATCCTTATTCCACTAAGGATAATTTTGACCGCTGTCCTGTGATCTACTCCTAGATCACCATTGTACTCCTTGCTTAACTCAAAGTGTAGGGTATACAATAGATCTGGTACACAAATAGCATACTTTATAGAACCTATGGTCAAGGCATAGGAATGACTTTCATTCTCTTTCTATCTTCTGCCGTGGTCGAGTTTTGAGTCTTACTCAACTTCACACCTTGGAACACAGGCAAGAACTCTTTCTTTGACTGTTCCATTTTGAACTACTTCAAAATCTTGTCAAGGTATGTACTCATTGAAAAAACTTATCAAGCATCTTGATCTATCTCTATAGATCTTGATGCTCAATATGTAAGCAGCTTCACCGAGGTCTTTCTTTGAAAAACTTCTTTCAAACACTCCTTTATGCTTTGCGAGAATAATTCTACATTATTTCCGATCTACAATATGTCATTCACATATACTTATCGAAATGTTGTAGTGCTCCCACTCACTTTCTAGTAAATACAAGCTTCTCCAAAAGTGCAGACAAACCCAAATGCTTTGATCACACTATCAAAGCGTTTATTCCAACTCGAGATGCTTGCACCAGTCCATAGATGGATCGCTGGAGCTTGCATACTTTGTTAGCTCCTTTGGATCGACAAAACCTTCTCGTTGCATCATATACAACTCTTCTTCCGTAAATCCATTCAGAATGCAGTCTTTACATCCGCTTGCCAAATTTCATAATCATAAAATGCGGCAATTGCTAACATGATTCGGACTGACTTAAGCATCGCTACGGGTGAGAAGGTCTCATCGTAGTCAATCCCTTGAACTTGTCGAAAACCCTTTGCGACAAGTCGAGCTTTGTAGACAGTAACATTACCGTCATCGTCAGTCTTCTTCTTGAAGATCCACTTGTTTTCTATTGCTTGCCTACCCTCGGGCAAGTCAACCAAAGTCCATACTTTGTTTTCATACATGGATCCCATCTCAGATTTCATGGCCTCAAGCCATTTTGTGGAATCTGGGCTCACCATCGCTTCTTCATAGTTCGTAGGTTCATCATGATCTAGTAGCATGATTTCCAGAACAGGATTACCGTACCACTCTGGTGCGGATCTTACTCTGGTTGATCTACGAGGTTCTGCAGTAACTTGGTCTGAAGTTTCATGATCAACATCATCAACTTCCTCACTACTTGGTGTAGATGTCTCAGAAACCGGTTTCTGCGACAAACTACTTTCAAGTAAGGGAGAAGGTACTATTACCTCATCAAGTTCTACTTTCCTCCCACTCACTTCTTTCGAGAGAAACTCCTTCTCTAGAAAGGATCCATTCTTAGCAACGAATGTCTTGCCTTCGGATCTGTGATAGAAGGTGTACCCAACTGTCTCCTTTGGGTATCCTATGAAGACACATTTCTCCGATTTGGGTTCGAGCTTATCAGGTTGAAGCTTTTTCACATAAGCATCGCATCCCCAAACTTTAAGAAACGACAACTTTGGTTTCTTGCTAAACCACAGTTCATAAGGTGTCGTCTCGACGGATTTCGACGGTGTTCTATTCAATGTGAATGCGGCCGTCTCTAGAGCATAACCCCAAAACGATAGCGGTAAATCTGTAAGAGACATCATAGATCGCACCATATCTAGTAAAGTGCGATTACGACGTTCGGACACACCATTACGCTGTGGTGTTCCGGGTGGCGTGAGTTGCGAAACTATTCCGCATTGTTTCAAATGTAGACCAAACTCGTAACTCAAATATTCACCTCCACGATCAGATCGTAGAAATTTAATTTTCTTGTTACGATGATTTTCAACTTCACTCTGAAATTCTTTGAACTTTTCAAATGTTTCAGACTTATGTTTCATTAAGTAGATATACCCATATCTGCTTAAGTCATCTGTGAAGGTGAGAAAATAACGATATCCGCCACGAGCCTCAACATTCATCGGACCACATACATCTGTATGTATGATTTCCAACAAATCTGTTGCTCTCTCCATAGTACCGAGAACGGGTTCTAGTCATCTTGCCCATAAGGCACGGTTCGCAAGTGCCAAGTGATTCATAATCAAGTGACTCCAAAAGTCCATCAGTATGGAGTTTCTTCATGCGCTTTACACCGATATGACCTAAACGGCAGTGCCACAAATAAGTTGCACTATCATTATTAACTTCGCATCTTTTGGTTTCAATATTATGAATATGTGTATCACTACGATCGAGATCCAATGAACCATTTTCATTGGGTGTGTAACCATATAAGGTTTTATTCATGTAAACAGAACAACAATTTATTCTCTTACTTAAATGAATAACCGTTTAGCAATTAACACGATCAAATCATATTCATGCTCAACGCAAACACCAAATAACATTTATTTAGGTTCAACACTAATCCCGAAAGTATAGGGAGTGTGCGATGATGATCATATCAATCTTGAAACTACTTTCAACACACATCGTCACTTCACCCTTAACTAGTTTACATTTATTCGCAACTCCGTTTGAGTTACTACTCTTAGCAACTGAACCAGTACCAAATACCGAGGGTTGCTATAAACACTAGTAAAGTACACATAAATAACATGTATATCAAATATACCTTTGTTTACTTTGCCATCCTTCTTATCCGCCAAATACTTGGGGTAGTTCTGCTTCGATAGAATCAGTCCTTTGCAGTAGAAGCACTTAGTCTCGTGCTTAGGTCCAGACTTGGGCTTCTTTACTTGAGCAACAACTTGCTTGCCGTTCTTTTGAAGTTCCTTCTATCCCTTTGCCCTTTTCTTGAAACTAGTGGTCTTGTTAACCATCAACACTTGATGTTCTTTCTTGATTTCTACCTTCATCGATTTCATCATCATGAAAAACTTGGGAATCATTTTCATCATCCCTTGCATACTATAGTTCATCACGAAGTTCTACTAACTTGGTGATGGTGACTAGAGAATTCTGTCAATCACTATCTTATCTGGAAGATTAACTCCCACTTGATTCAAGCGATTGTAGTACCCAGACAATCTGAGCACATGCTCACTAGTTGAGCGATTCTCCTCCATCTTTTAGCTATAGAACTTGTTGGAGACTTCATATCTCTCAACTCGGGTATTTGCTTGAAATATTAACTTCAACTCCTGGAACATCTCATATGGTCCATGACGTTCAAAACGTCTTTGAAGTCCCGATTCTAAGCCATAAAGCATGGTGCACAAAACTATCAAGTAGTCATCATATTGAGCTAGCCAAACGTTCATAACATCTGCATCTGCTCCTGCAATAGGTCTGTCACCTAGCGGTGCATTAAGGACATAATTCTTCTGCACAGCAATGAGGATAAACCTCAGATCACGGATCCAATCCGCATCATTGCTACTAACATTTTTCAACACAATTTTCTCTAGGAACATATCAAAATAAACATATGAAAGCAACAACGCAAGCTATTGATCTACAACATGATTTGCAAAATACTACCAGGACAAAGTTCATGATAAATTTAAGTTCAATTAATCATATTACTTAAGAACTCCCACTTAGATAGACATCCCTCTAATCCTCTAAGTGATCACGTGATCCAAATCAACTAAACCATAACCGATCATCACGTGAGATGGAGTAGTTTTCAATGGTGAACATCTTATGTTGATCATATCTACTATATGATTCACGCTCGACCTTTCGGTCTCCGTGTTCCGAGGCCATATCTGCATATGCTAGGCTCGTCAAGTTTAACTCTGAGTATTCGCGTGTGCAAAACTGTCTTGCACCCGTTGTAGATGGACGTGAGAGCTTATCACACCCGATCATCACGTGGTGTCCGCAGGCACGACGAACTTTGCAACGGTGCATACTCGGGAGAACACTTCTTGATAATTTAGTGAGAGATCATCTTATAATGCTACCGTCAATCAAAGCAAGATAAGATGCATAAAAGATAAACATCACATGCAAATCAATATAAGTGATATGATATGGTCATCATCATCTTGTGCTTCGTGATCTCCATCTCTGCAGCACCATCATGATCACCATCGTCACCAGCGCGACACCTTGATCTCCATCGTAGCATCGTTGTCGTCTCGCCAATCTTATGCTTCTACGACTATCGCTACCGCTTAGTGATAAAGTAAAGCATTACAGGGCGATTGCATTTCATACAATAAAGCGACAACCATATGGCTCCTGCCATTGCCGATAACTTCGTTACAAAACATGATCATCTCATACAATAAAATATAGCATCACGTCTTGACCATATCACATCACAACATGCCCTGCAAAAACAAGTTAGGCGTCCTCTACTTTGTTGTTGCAAATTTTACGTGGCTGCTACGGGCTTTAGCAAGAACCGTTCTTACCTCGCATCAAAACCACAACGATAGTTTGTCAAATAGACTCCGTTTTAACCTTCACAAGGACGGGCGTAGCCACACTCAGTTCAACTAAAGTGAGAGAGACAGACACCCGCCAGTCACCTTTAAGCAACGAGTGCTCGTGGCGGTGAAACCAGTCTCGCGTAAGCGTCTGGCGTAATGTCGGTCCGGGCGCTTCATCTCACAATACCGCTGAACCAAAGTATGACATGCTGGTAGGCAGTATGACTTATATCGCCCACAACTCTCTTGTGTTCTACTCGTGCATATAACATCAACGCATAAAACCTAGGCTCGGATGCCACTGTTGGGGAACGTAGTAATTTCAAAAATTTCCTCGCACACGCAAGATCATGGTGATGCATAGCAACGAGAGGGAGAGTGTTGTCTACGTACCCTCGTGAACCCGGCGCGAAGCGATCACAACGTAGAGGAAGTAGTCGACGTTCTCCTCGCGATCCGACCGATCTCGGCGCCACATACTCCGGCGCCCCGAGTTCTTGACACACGTACAGCTCGATGGCGTCCCTCGTACTCGATCCAGCCGAGTGTCGAGGGAGAGTTCCACAAGACGACGGCGTGGTGACGATCTTGATGTTTCACGGCGCAGGGCTTCGCCTAAGCTTCGACGGTATGACCGAGGTGGAATATGGTGGAGGGGGCACCGCACACGGCTAAGGAACGATCCGTAGATCAAACTTGTGTGTCCTAGGGTGCCCCCTGCCCCGTATATAAAGGAGGGAGGGGGGCCGGCCGCCCCTATAGGCGCGCCAGGAGGGGGAGTCCTCCTCCTGGTTGAGTAGGACTCCCTTTCCTAGTCCAACTAGGAAGGAGAAGGGGAAGGAAAGAGAGGAGAGGAGAGGGAAGGGGCCGCCCCCCTCCTGTCCTATTCGGACTCCTTGGGGCGCCACCTCCTGGTGCGGCCCTCTCTCTCCCTCTTGGCCCACTAAGGCCCATACTTCCCCGGGGTTCCGTAACCCCTCCGGCACTCCGGTTTCTCCGAAACTTCGAACCTTTCCGTTGTCCAATATAGCCGCCCAATATATCAATCTTTATGTCTCGACCATTCGAGACTCCTCGTCATGTCCGTGATCACATCCGGGACTCGAACTTCTTGGTACATCAAAATACATAAACTCATAATAACCGCCATCGAAACCTTAAGCGTGCGGACCCTACGGTTCGAGAACTATGTAGACATGACCTAGAACTATTCTTGGTCAATAACCAATAGCGGACCTGGATGCCCATATTGGCTCCTACATATTCTACGAAGATCTTTATCGGTCAAACCGCATAACAACATACGTTGTTCCTTTGTCATCGGTATGTTACTTGCCCGAGATTCGATCGTCGGTATCCAATACCTAGTTCAATCTCGTTCTTCGCAAGTCTCTTTACTCGTTCCGTAATACATCATCTCGCAACTAACTCATTAGTTGTAATGCTTGCAAGGCTTAAGTGATGTGCATTACCGAGAGGGCCCAGAGATACCTCTCCGACAATCGGAGTGACAAATCCTAATCTCGAAATCGCCAACCCAACATCGCCTTTGGAGACACTGTAGTACTCCTTTATAATCACCCGATTCGTTGTGACGTTTGGTAGTACCAAAGTGTTCCTCCGCAAACGGAGTTGCATAATCTCATAGTCATAGGAACATGTATAAGTTATGAAGAAAGCAATAGCAACATACTAAACGATCGGGTGCTAAGCTAACGGAATGGGTCATGTCAATCAGATCATTCAACTAATGATGTGACCTTGTTAATCAAATAACAACTCCTTGTTCATGGTTAGGAAACATAACCATCTTTGATTAACAAGCTAGTCAAGTAGAGGCATACTAGTGACACTCTGTTTGTTTATATATTCACACATGTATTATGTTTCCGGTTAATACAATTCTAGCATGAATAATAAACATTTATCATGATATGAGGAAATATATAATAACTTTATTATTCCCTCTAGGGCATATTTCCTTCACATTTATCATGAAATAAGGAAATAAATAATAACTTTATTATTGCCTCTAGGGCATATTTCCTTCAGTCTCCCACTTGCACTAGAGTCAATAATCTAGATTACATAGTAATGATTCTAACACCCATGGAGTCTTGGTGTTGATCATGTTTTGCTCGTGGAAGAGGCTTAGTCAACGGGTCTGCTACATTCAGATCCGTATGTATCTTGCAAATCTCTATGTCTCCCACCTGGACTAAATCTCGGATGGAATTGAAGCGTCTCCTGATGTGCTTGGTCCTCTTGTGAAATCTGGATTCCTTCGCTAAGGCAATTGCTCCAGTATTGTCACAAAAGATTTTCATTGGACCCGATGCACTAGGTATGACACCTAGATCGGATATGAACTCCTTCATCCAGACTCCTTCATTAGCTGCTTCCGAAGCTGCTATGTACTCCGCTTCACATGTAGATCCCGCTACGACGCTTTGTTTAGAACTGCACCAACTGACAGCTCCTCCGTTTAGTGTAAATACGTATCCGGTCTGCGATTTAGAATCGTCCGGATTAGTGTCAAAGCTTGCATCAACATAACCGTTTACGATGAGCTCTTTGTCACCTCCATATACGAGAAACATATCCTTAGTCCTTTTCGTATTTTCAGATGTTCTTGACCGCTGTCCATGATCCACTCTGGATTACTTTGGTACCTCCTGCTAAGCTTATAGCAAGGCACACATCAGGTCCAGTACACAGCATTGCATACATGATAGAGCCTATGGCTGAAGCATAGGAACATCTTTCGTTTTCTCTCTATCTTCTGCGGTGGTCGGGCATTGAGTCTTACTCAACTTCACACCTTGCAACACAGGCAAGAACCCTTTCTTTGCTTGATCCATTTTGAACTTCTTCAAAATCTTGTCAAGGTATGTGCTTTGTGAAAGTCCAATTAAGCGTCTTGATCTATCTCTATAGATTCGATGCCCAATATGTATGCAGCTTCACCGAGGTCTTTCATTGAAAAACTCTTATTCAAGTATCCCTTATGCTATCCAGAATTCTATATCATTTCCGATCAGTAATATGTCATCTACATATAATATCATAAATGCTACAGAGCTCCCACTCACTTTCTTGTAAATACAGGCTTCTCCAAAAGTCTGTATGAACCCAAATGCTTTGATCACACTATCAAAGCGTTTATTCCAACTCCGAGATGCTTGCACCAGTCCATAAATGGATCGCTGGAGCTTGCACACTTTGTTAGCTCCCTTTGGATCGATAAAACCTTCGGCTGCATCATATACAACTCTTCTTCCCGAAATCCATTCAGGAATGCAGTCTTTACATCCATTTGCCAAATTTCATAATCATAAAATGCGGCAATTGCTAACATGATTCGGACAGACTTAAGCATCGCTTCGGTGAGAAGGTCTCATCGTAGTCAATCCCTTGAACTTGTCGAAACCCTTTGCGACAAGTCGAGCTTTATAGACGATAACATTACCGTCGTCGTCGGTCTTCTTCTTGAAGATCCACTTGTTTTCTATTGCTTGCCGACCCTCGGGCAAGTCAACCAAAGTCCATACTTTGTTTTCATACATGGATCCCATCTCAGATTTCATGGCCTCAAGCCATTTTGCGAATCTGGGCTCACCATCGCTTCTTCATAGTTCGTAGGTTCATCATGATCTAGTAGCATGACTTCCGAACAGGATTACCGTACCACTCAGTGCGGATCTTACTCTGTTGATCTACGAGGTTCTGAGTAACTTGATCTGAAGTTTCATGATCAACATCATCAACTTCCTCACTATTTGGTGTAGATGTCTCGAAACCGGTTTCTGCGACAAACTACTTTCAAATAAGGAGAAGGTACAATTACCTCATCAAGTTCTACTTTCCTCCCACTCACTTCTTTCGAGAGAAACTCCTTCTCTAGAAAGGATCCATTCTTAACAACAAATGTCTTGCCTTCGGATCTGTGATAGAAGGTGTACCCAACTGTCTCCTTTGGGTATCCTATGAAGACACATTTCTCCGATTTGGGTTCGAGCTTATCAGGTTGAAGCTTTTTCACATAAGCATCGCATCCCCAAACTTTGAGAAACGACAACTTTGGTTTCTTGCTAAACCATAGTTCATAAGGTGTCGCCTCAGCGGATTTTGACGGTGTTCTATTTAGTGTGAATGCGGCCGTCTCAAGAGCATAACCCCAAAACGATAGCGGTAAATCTGTAAGAGACATCATAGATCGCACCATATCTAGTAAAGTGCGATTCTGACGTTCGGACACACCATTCGCTGTGGTGTTCGGGTGGCATGAGTTGCGAAACTATTCCGCATTGTTTCAAATGTAGACCAAACTCAGAACTCAAATATTCACCTCCACGATCAGATCGTAGAAATTTAATTTTCTTATTACGATGATTTTCAACTTCACTCTGAAATTCTTTGAACTTTTCAAATGTTTCAGACTTATGTTTCATTAAGTAGATATACCCATATCCGCTTAAATCATCTGTGAAGGTGAGAAAATAACGATATCCGCCACGAGCCTCAACATTCATCGGACCACATACATCTGTATGTATGATTTCCAACAAATCTGTTGCTCTCTCCATAGTACCGAGAACGGGTTTTAGTCATCTTGCCCATGAGGCACGGTTCGCAAGTGCCAAGTGATTCATAATCAAGTGACTCCAAAAGTCCATCAAGATGGAGTTTCTTCATGCGCTTTATACCGATATGACCTAAACGGCAAGGCCACAAATAAGTTGCACTATCATTATCAACTCTGCATCTTTTGGCTTCAACATTATGAATATGTGTATCACTATTATCGAGATTCATCAAAAATAGACCACTCTTCAAGGGTGCATGACCATAAAAGATATTACTCATATAAATAGAACAACCATTATTCTCTCGATTTAAATGAATAACCGTCTCGCATCAAAAAGATCCAGATATAATGTTCATGCTCAACGCAGCACCAAATAACAATTATTTAGGTCTAAAACTAATCCCAAGGTAGATGTAGAGGTAGCGTGCCGACCGCGATCACATCGACTTTGGAACCATTTCCCACGCGATCGTCACCTCGTCCTTTGCCGTTGTTAAGCAATCCGTAGTCCTGCTTTGAGTTGCAAATATTAGCAATGTAACCAGTATCAAATACCAGTGCTATCATGAGCTCTAGTAAGGTACACATCAATAACATGTATATCACATATACCTTTGTTCACCTTGCCATCCTTCTTATCCGCCAAATACTTGGGGCAGTTCCGCTTCAAGGACCAGTCGCTTGCGGAGAAGCACTCGCCTTGTGTTTAGGTCCGGACTTGGGTTTCTTCTCTGAGCAGCAACTTGCTTGCTGTTTTTTTTGAAGTTCCTTCTTCTTCCCTTTGCCTTTCTTCTTGAAACTAGTGGTCTTATTGACCATCAACACTTGATGCTCCTTCTTGATTTCTACCTCCGCAGCCTTTAGCATTGCGAAGAGCTCAGGTATAGTCTTTACTAACCCTTGCATATTATAGTTCATCACGAAGCCTTTGTAGCTTGGTGGCAGTGATTGAAGAATTCTGTCAATGACACAATCATCCGGAAGATTAACTCCCAGTTGAGTCAAGTGATTGTAATACTGTCACGACCGGTTTTTCCGGGTAATAAATTTCCAGAAAGGACCATCGTGCTCATCAACCCCAGGATTACTGTTAGCTGATGAGGCTCCAACTTGATACAGAAATTCCAAGCAAAATACAAAATATGTGGTACAAGACCATTCTGGCCTGTGAGTACAACAAAAGGTTTCTAGAGGTTGATGGCGGAAGCGGTTTGTGGATCATCAGTATCTATGGGACTCCAATTCCCACAGGAACAGCTGACCAGGTTAACTCCTATCTTCGCGAGGCTGCTATCTCCATTGCTTAGGTTCCGGGGCTGTCATCGCACCGCTCCTCTCAGCAAGAAAATCTGGCCAAGACAATAGCTAGGGACAAGCCAGTGAGTACTTTGAATGTACTCGCAAACATTTAGAACACAGGTATAATATAACAATGATGTGCTGACAATATTTTATGCTCATGACGTCAGTCACAAAGATATATATATAACTCCGATGTATGAATATGCAATGTCATGTAAGTATTAAAAATTATGAAATAAATAACAAGAAATGCCACAGTCGGGCGTCTGGGCGACACCGCATAAAGGGCTTTAAAAGAAATGCCACAGTCGGGCGTCTGAGCGACACCACATAAAGGGCTTTAAAATAAATGCCACAGTCGGGCGTCTGAGCGACACCGCATAAAGGGCTTTAAAAGAAATGCCACAGTCGGGCGTCTGAGCGACACCACATAAAGGGCTTTAAAATAAATGCAATCATAGTGAATATCCCGGAGGTAGAACCATCCCAGAGATATTCACTAATAACAATAATATCACGGGTTAGTCAACAATAATAATGATCATAATCATCATAAGTCACAAGTCACATCCATGTTGTTTGATCTTGGTTAACAGTTTCACCTCCAAGACCGACACTAAGACCGACACTTGACCCGTCCCTGCATCGTAGTCCTTAACCATGGACACGGCTATTCAATAGGTTTTGATCTCTACCCATGCCCCAGACGGATGGTGGCTTTAATCCATGTGTAGTACCTCATCCGGCCCTACATGCAGTGTGTGCTAGGAGAGGTTGACAAATTCTTGAACGTACCCTTACATGGCGGGGACAAGTGGTAGCCTGAAACAAGTGTGGGGAGTTCTTGGAACAAGACTCGATCTCTGATGCACTCAGGAGGTTTATAGTTCTGCATGACATATAACAAATATTTCAACCAATCCAATCAACACTCATTATATCTTACCATGCCATCACGGACATACCCGTCCAGAAGAGGAGACGGCGACAAGCTCACACCTACCCAAAGCGGAGGCTTTCCGGAGTTCCTCTCAGCATGCATGCAAGATACATGAGGATGATTACCATCACAAGTATACTCATTTCCAGACAGCATGGAAATCACCAATATGCATCCATGCAAATGATCATGTCACATGAAATATAGAGTCCTTGAAAGAATGTGGTGTTATAAGCGTGTCAACGAACACACCAAAATATTATGCGCGAGTTCAGAATGCTTGCCTTCAATGAGTGGTAAGGTGGGGTGCATTCCAAAATTTTTGAAAGTTTCTCCTCTCTTCAAAATTCCTATTTTAGCAATATAAAAATTAACACACAAAATAAACAGCACCAAAAGTTGTTTGAAAATTTTTTCAAATAAATCTTAAAATAAACTAGACAATATTTGAGAGAGGTGGGAAAAAGAATTAATTCATTTGGAGTTATATTTTAAAAGATATAGCCAGTCAAAGTTCTGGTCAAATCTGGTTTTAAATAAAACAGAAAAAGAAAAAGCGTTTAGAGGAATAAGCTTTCGAGCGGAAAACGTACTTTGGCTTTACGCTTTCACTTATCCAGCGTGGAGCGCGGGAAGTCCAGACAGTGGGTCGAGGCCCACTAATCGAGTTTGACTAATCGCCCTCCCTCCTCTTCCTCTGTCCGAGGCCGAGATCCGTCGATCGCCGTGGCAGCTCCTCGCGAGGCCCGTGAGGATGGATCCGCGCTGTTGGCCAGTTCCTCCGATGGTCGTTAGGTCGTGAGGGCGAAGTGAGCTCTTGGCCCAGCCTCCCTTGAGCGGAGGAGGCTTGATGTGCAGTGACTTTGCGTGGCGATGGCTCGAACAAAATTGAGTGGGGAAAAAGTTCACAGGTCTGAGGGGTTCTTGGCGAAGGCGGAGAGGGGGAGCTACTGGAAGCGGCGGTGACAGGCGATGGCGGCAGCTGCGATGCATGGTGGGGAAGATGACCTCCCAGTTCGATTGGCTGCCTCAAGGGTCCTAAGGGTGTCTTGAGGTTCTCTGAGCCAGGCGTGCTGAGGGCCCCTCCTAAATAGGCGCTAAAGTCGATTCGGCGGTGGCGCGGATAAGTCGCCGGCGACCGTCTTCTTGTCTTCTTGAGCGGCGTGGCGGCGGCGAGCTTCTGCGGACAAGGTTGAGATGAGCTTGGGCTGTTCGAGGGGCAGGTGCGTGGGGTAGAAAGCCTTGGCGGCGCAAGCCGTGGCGAGCCTTCTGATCGTCGATTTGCCTAAAACTCTGTCGGCGATCTTATAGAGCTGCGAGTTGACAAGCGGCGTTCTTCTTGACGGATGAGGTCGAAGGTGCGACTCAACCGGAAGGAGGTGGTGGCCTAATGGCGGCAATGGCTTCGGCGCATGTCGCGTGTAAGCCTGCGCTTCTGACAAGCGAACTGCCCGGAATTTGCTCGATGAAATGCAGTGATCTAGAGGCATGGTTGAGGCTGAAACAACAGTTCTAGTCTAGGGTTAGTAATGGATCTAAGGGACATGGTGGATTGGTGAGGCGCAAGTTCTGATGCGCGCATGAACTCATGCCACTTGAACATGCACATAGGGTGTTCGATGAAATGCCAAGGCATCTAAGCGGTTCTAGAGTGGCCAAAACTTCCAGTGGTTCTCTTTGGAAGCAAGAGGGTGGTGATGTTGGTTTGAGAAAGGAGAAACTTGCTAGTGCAAGTTTGCAGCAGTTCTAGTCTAGGACAGAGTAATGGAAATTTTCTTGAGAGGTTAAACAAGTCCAATAACATATTTGAAAAGTTTTCTCTATGGGAAAACTCCATAATAGCAAGGGAGAAAAGTTTCAAAAATAAAAAGGAAGCCCAGAAAGTAAAAGTTTTAATTTCCTGGCAAAATTTTAATTAATAAAACAAGGTCAAAATTTTGGGTGTCACAACACTACCCCCCTTAAAAAAAATCTCGTCCTCGAGATTTGTTAGGAGCTGTAAAACAGAAAAAATACTTTTACTTGGTCAAAAGATCATTTTACACAGGCGGTAAAAAGAGGCTACAGTGAGAGAGCAATAAGTGGTGAGTAACTACAGTGTAGTACTGGCGCTGCGTGGAAAAAGAATCCATGCTATGAAAACGGGCAATTTCTCTGCTGGGCCGTGTGAATTTAGAATAAATTCTAAATTTAACAATCGCTGGTCGCACTTGAGACCTGATGCTCTCTCTGGCTGACATGCGGACCGGGGCCTTGTCGATCTCTCCTTCTTCCTCTAGCTCTCTCTTCTTCCTCTCTCCTTGCGCTTTCCGGCTTTCTCCACCGCGGCGTCTAGCGTGTAGAGCATCTAGGCCGTCTTCGGCGGTAGTCTGTGGCGTGCTTGCTGCCGGTGCAGTGTGCACTCACCTCGCGGGCCAGTGCGCTGTCGGCACTGCTCGCGGATTCGCCTCCGAACACCGGCGATCGGCGACGAACGGCGCTGGTGGACCTCGTCCACCGTACACCGAGCTCGAGCTATAAAATGACCGCGGCGTTCTCCTCTTCTTCCTCACACCTGGCCTCGCTCCTCCTTCCCTCTTCTTCTCCTCTGTTTCTGCTGGCCGGAGCTCGAGACGAGGCTCTAATGGCGGAGGTGGTGCCGGACTGGTACGTGATCCTGTTGTGCGGAGGGCTGGCAGCGGTGCTGGGGCTCTCCGTGCTCCTGTGCGCGATGATCCTTGATGATCGCCGTGATGCTGCTGCCCGGGTGCTGGCTCTCCGTGGTGGCGGTAAACACGAGGAGTAGGCGGGGTGTGCCGGGTGCTAACTGTTGTTAGGGGGTGGTTAGCCAGATGTAACACTGTTGTAAAGTTTTGCAAACAGTGTAGGCGCTCGGATGATTATGGTCGAGTGTCTGTGGTCGTTGTGCTGTGTGAAATAAAATAATTCATGTCGGGAGAAATGTATGATGCAGCAATCTGGTAAGGAGAAAACTCATACTAGGATTGTTCGTGGTTATACCAGTTATTCACGAAGGAACTTACTCATATTAGTAGAAACTAAATACGCGACTCACCGCACAAATCTGAGGTACCACGCGTAAGTTACAATGCAAATATAAATGCTGCCAAAACAAATACAGCAGTGACGTCTAAAAGGAAAACGGTAACTGGGTGTGGTCCTGATAAAATGTCTCTGGTAGAGGGATACACTCCTCGTCTATCGGAGGCAATGGATTGACCAGTCGATGTATGCGTCTCTCCGGGTCGGGCCTCAGTGATCTGCCGATTGCAATCTGAGGATTTAAATCAGCGAAGCTCCGGAGATAATCCATCACCCGCTGGTTCAAATGCTCTAGAGCGATGATATACTGGATAAGGTTGGCTAGGACTGGGTCCTTCTCAATACGCCCACCGGGAAAAGATGTCACTCCTCCGGGTGTTGCACGACTCGGAAAATAATAATATCCGCGTTCGCGGGCATAGGGTACTGCGGATCGAAGGCGAGCAATTGCTTCTTTCGCAGCATCTTCTATGGCCAGTTGTGGGGTTGGCATAGATTTCCCCATGAAGGAAACTTCTATTGGATCTTGGTTGGGGTCTATGGGAGGAATGTGTACTGCTGCCCAATATTCTGAGGTGGATGGGGTGATCCTTGATTTGAACAGCTCGTACTGGGGTGGCTGGGTAGAACCCATGGTACTGCGGGTAAAGTCCCACAATATTTTGACAAAGCTGCCTGGGGTTGCATCTGGGGTTCTCAGATGAATGTCATGGCTCGGCATGACAAGAGATGGTTGTGAGAGTGGTGCGCGAGGTGAGGGTTGCTGGGCAAGGTCACAAGGTGGCCTTCTTATATAGCATCTGGGCTGGTAGATTTACCGTGGTGAAAGGTAATAAATCTGCCAGATTACCTCAAGAGTCGGGGTCCGTACCGGAGATACACATATCTCATAAAGAGACGTGTTACTGTGGTTGTCGTCAAGGTTGGTCTTGGTAGCTGTGCCCGGAAATTATGCAACGGCGCGCTGACAAATTATGCAAGGCTACTATTAACACAGAGGCACAACGACAGGCTACGTTAATATACAAGGTCGCACGATTACAAAGTAAGGATACACTAAGACTCGGTACCATTCGTACGGCTTAGTCTACTTCGTTTATGTCTAAACGGGCGTGCCTGGTGGATGTTGAGTCTTCTCCACGTGTCTCACTGCCGGGATCAGTCGGAGATGGCGGAGGAACGACAGGGTCGGGGTAGCGATGATGACCATCGCGGGGGTTGTTGGCCACAACCCCGTTGGTGTGTGCTCCCAAAAGGTGACGAAGCACTTCTGGGGTCATCAAAGCATCTCGGTTGATGGCTGGAGCTGACCTCAGGGTCTCGATCGGCTGTCCGAACAGCACGACTGGGTTGTCGGCGTCGGGCTCGTCTTCTCTTCTAGCTGGGGTCCGACGAACCAGCTCTCCTCGAGCTGCGATCAGATCAATGGTGATCTGGTCGAACAGTGCCTCTAGTGCACTTACATAGCGCACTAGGTGCAACAATGCGGGATCCATCTCGTGATCTCCGTTGGCAACTTGGGGTGGTCTACCATATCCTTCGCGTCTGGGGTAGTAGTGGAACGAGCGACAGTTAACTCTGGGCGACAAGTGCCTGAGATGAACTATAGCCTCTCGAGCAGCTAGTTGAATGGCTTGTGGCTCAAAGGAAGTTGTTCTTCCGGTGAACCTGTAGGGGCGTTCGGGCGCTAGACCCCTACCGTAGATGTGCACAGTGGCCCAGAATTGACGGTCTTCACCGCTCATGGGTCCTTGGTACACAACATACTCTGGTGGCTCCTCTAACGCATAGGCACGACGGGTGAGGTTTGCGAGGATGGTCACAAAACCTCCAAGGTTGGTTGCTGTGGTCTCATTGTGCACTATGGGGCCAGGCATTGTGGCTAAGTTGGGGAAGACACTGTGCTGGGTTGGGGGTTAGCGTGCCCTTTTTATAGAAAAAGGGGACGGAGTCTTCCTCGCACGCTTGTGGGGAGACATCCCGGTGCTGATTCTTGGCGCGTGATCGACAAGCTAGGTTGGTAGGTTGGGCACCGACTGCCTAAAATGTCGGGGTCACTGTGTGGCTATCTTGCACGAGAAGCTGGGCTGGGTTTTGGTTATGGTCTGGTGGGTTGGTTTGCCTAAGTTTATTGACCTGGCTAAGATAGGATTAGCCAGTGGTCAGCCTGGGCTCTGATACCAAGTCTGTCACGACCGGTTTTTCCGGGTAATAAATTTCCAGAAAGGACCGTCGTGCTCATCAACCCCAGGATTACTGTTAGCTGATGAGGCTCCAACTTGATACAGAAATTCCAAGCAAAATACAAAATATGTGGTACAAGACCATTCTGCTGTGAGTACAACAAAAGGTTTCTAGAGGTTGATGGCGAAGCGGTTTGTGGATCATCGGTATCTATGGGACTCCAATTCCCACAGAACAGTGACCAGGTTAACTCCTATCTTCGCGAGGCTGCTATCTCCATTGCTTAGGTTCGGGGCTGTCATCGCACCGCTCCTCTCTGCAAAGAAAATCTGGCCAAGACAATAGCGAGGACAAGCCGGTGAGTACTTTGAATGTACTCGCAAACATTTAGAACACAGTATAATATAACAATGATGTCTTGACAATATTTTATGCTCATGACGTCTACCACAAAGATATATATATAACTCCGATGTATGAATATGCAATGTCATGTAAGTATTAAAAATTATGAAATAAATAACAAGAAATGCCACAGTCGGGCGTCTGGGCGACACCGCATAAAGGGCTTTAAAAGAAATGCCACAGTCGGGCGTCTGAGCGACACCACATAAAGGGCTTTAAAATAAATGCCACAGTCGGGCGTCTGAGCGACACCGCATAAAGGGCTTTAAAAGAAATGCCACAGTCGGGCGTCTGAGCGACACCACATAAAGGGCTTTAAAATAAATGCAATCATAGTGAATATCCCGGAGGTAGAACCATCCCAGAGATATTCACTAATAACAATAATATCACGGGTTAGTCAACAATAATAATGATCATAATCATCATAAGTCACAAGTCACAGTCCATGTTGTTTCAGTACTGGTTAACAGTTTCACCTCCGAAGACCGACACTAAGACCGACACTTGACCCGTCCCAGACTGTAGTCCTTAACCATGGACACGGCTATTCGAATAGGTTTTGATCTCTGCAGAGGATGTACTCTTTACCCACGAGTAACGGATTCCTTTAGTCCATCAGGACTAATTCCGCTTACGGTCTTTTAAATGAAAACACACCTGACTTGCACACACCAGCTTAACTCACTCGTGTCTGGAATCACCCACGACACTTGTCAAGCAAACTCTAAGTGGGGAGGCTACAACCTCGAGTAGCATGGGATCAAATTTATATCGCACAAGACTAAGGGGTGGCCTCCTCTCGGTCCCAACCGGAAACACCCATGCCCCTGCACGGATGGTGGCTTTAATCCATGGCCATGGTACCCTCATCCCGCCCCTCACATGCGGTGTGTGCTAGGAGGGTTGACAAATTACTGAACTGTACCCTTACATGGCGGGGGACAAGTGGTAGCACTGAAACAAGTGTGGGGGTTCTCGGAACAAGACTCGATCTCTGATCGACTCAGAGGTTTATAGTTCCTGCATGACATGTATAACAAATATATTTCAACCAATCCAATCAACACTCATTATATCTTACCATGCCATACCGGACATACCCGTCCCGACGGAGACCGGCGACAAGCTCACACCTACCCAAGGCAGAGGCTTTCCGGATTCCTCTCCGCATGCATGCAAGATACATGAGGATGATTACCATCACAAGTATACTCATTTCCAATAGCATGGAAATCACCAATATGCATCCATGCAAATGATCATGTCACATGAAATAACGAGTCCTTCGAAAGAATGTGGTGTTATAAACGTGTCAACGAACACACCAAAAATATTATGCGGGGTTCGAATGCTTGCCTTCAATGAGTGGTAAGGTGGGGTGCACTCCAAAAATTTTGAAAGTTTCTCCTCTCTTCAAAATTCCTATTTTAGCAATATAAAGAATTAACACACAAAATAAAACAGCACCAAAAGTTGTTTGGAAAATTTTTCAAATAAATCTTAAAATAAACTAGACAATATTTGAGAGAGGTGGGAAAAGAATTAATTCATTTGGAGTTATATTTTAAAAGATATAGCCACCAAAGTTACGGTCAAATCTGGTTTTTAAATAAAAGCGAAAAAAAAACGTTTGAGAGGGGAATACGCTTTGAAGCGGAAAACGTACTTTGGCTTTTTACGCTTTCACTTATCCAGCGTGGAGCTGGGGAGTCACCGACAAGGGTCGGGGGCCCACTAGTCGGTTTGACTAATCGCCCTCCCTCCTCTTCCTCTCCCCCGAGCCGAGGCGGGAGTCCGGCGATCGTCGCCGGCGACTGGCGGCTCCTCGCGGGGCCCCGAGGGCGGGGATGGATCCGCACGACTGGGGCGGTTCCTCCGGTGGTCGTTGGGTCGGCGGGGACGAAGTGAGCTGCCGCGCGCGAGCTCATGGCGGAGGGAGGCTTCGGTGGCGAAGTGACTTTGCGGCGGCGATGGCTCCCGAACAAAATTGAGTGGGGGAAAAAGTTCACGGGAGTACGAGGGGGTTCTTGGCGAAGAGAACGGAGAGGGGGAGGCTCTGGAGGCGCCGGCAGGGCTGGCGATGGCGGCGGCTGCGATCGCGGAGGTGGGAAGATGACCTCCCCGGTTCGATTGGCTGCCTCAAGGGGTCCTAGGGGAGTGTACTGAGGTTCCTCTGAACGGAACGTGCTCGGGGGCCTACTTAAATAGGCGCTCGGGGTCGGTTCGACGGTGGCATGGATAAGGTCGCCGCGACCGCCTTCTTGTCTTCAGAGCGACGTGGCGGCGACGAGGGCTTGCGGACAAGGTTGAGGATGAGCTTGAGCTGTTCAGGGGGCCAGGTGGCGAGCCGGGGTGGCTTGGGCGGCGCCGACCGTGGCAGGGGCGCGCTACGGTTGTCGGTGTGCCGCCAAAAGCTCTGTCGGCGGTGCTGTAGGCTGCCAGGTTGGCTTGGCGCGTTGCTGCGAGCGGATGAGGTCGGGGTGCAGCTCAGAGGCGAAGGGGTAGGTGGCGAAGGGCGCGACGCTGGCGCGACAGCGGCGGTTTCGGCATGTCGTGCCAAACGCCTGCGCTCTGGCACGCCGAGCACGCCTTTAACATGCTCGATGAAATGCCAGGGCGGTCTAGAGGCCGCGGTTGAGGCTGGAAACAACCAGTTCTAGTCTAGGGTTAGTAATGGATCTAAGGGACATGGTGGATTGGTCGGGGGCTCAAGTTCACAGTGTAGACATGAACTCATGCCAACTGGACATGCACATAGGGTGTTTGATAAAATGCCAAAGGCATCTAGGCAATTCTTGGAGTGGCCAAAACTTCCAGAGTGGGGTCTCTTTGGATGCAAGAGGGAGTGGTGATGTTAGTTTGCAGAAAGGAGAAACTTGCTAGTGCAAGTTTTGCAAAACTTCCATTCTGGACAGAAAGCAAATGGAAATGTTGCAAGCACTTAGAATCATCCTATGGGTCCACTCTCCTGGACTTAAGGGTTTAGTAGGGAGGGCTACAAGTAGGAGAAATAATCACAGCAAAGAGTGCAAGTTAAAATATAGTTGTAGTACAAAAGCTCAAGTTGGACCAGAATGGAAATGAGGATGATTCACTCAAAATTTTCAAAGAACATAACTGGTTTTTTGCACAAAGTGGAATGGTATGCTCCTACTGACATCCCATAATTTTGGTGGAGGCTAGAAAGAATTATTTAAAAGGGTTGTAGTGCAAAGTTGCTCTCTGGACCAGAGAAGAAAAACATGTGTAGCACTCAAAATATTTCAAGAATAAAAGATATTTTTGTATAAAAGTGATTTAAAAACATCACATGACATCTCCAATTTTTTTGTGGGATTTTTAGATAAATATATCAAATGGTTGTAGTTCAAGTAGGGCCATATAACCTTGAAAACCATTTTTCAAGAAAATAAAGATCAAGCAAAAATAATTATGTAATTAGTTCTACTAATAAAAGAAAAGTTTTTCTTGAGAGGTTAAACAAGTCCAATAACATATTTGAAAAGTTTTCTCTATGGGGAAAACTCCATAATAGCAAGGGAGAAAAGTTTCAAAAATAAAAAGGAAGCCCAGAAAGTAAAAGTTTTAATTTCCTGGCAAAATTTTAATTAATAAAACAAGGTCAAAATTTTGGGTGTCACAACACTACCCCCCTTAAAAAAAATCTCGTCCTCGAGATTTGTTAGGAGCTGTAAAACAGAAAAAATACTTTTACTTGGTCAAAAGATCATTTTACACAGGCGGTAAAAAGAGGCTACAGTGAGAGAGCAATAAGTGGTGAGTAACTACAGTGTAGTACTGGCGCTGCGTGGAAAAAGAATCCATGCTATGAAAACGGGCAATTTCTACGCTGGACGCCGTGAATTTAGAATAAATTCTAAATTTAACAATACGCTGGTCGTACCCGAGAGCACAGTGCTCTCTCTGGCTGACATGCCGGACCGGGGCCCACTGTCAGTCTCTCCTTCTTCCTCTAGCTCTCTCTTCTTCCTCTCTCCCGCGCGCTTTCCCGGCTTTCTCCACCGGCGACGTCTAGCGTGTAGAGCATCTAGGCCGTACTGCGGTAGTGCGCGGCGTGCTTGCTGCCGGTGCAGTGTGCACTCACCTCGCGGGCCAGTGCGCTGTCGGCACTGCTCGCGGATTCGCCTCCGAACACCGGCGATCGGCGACGAACGGCGCTGGTGGACCTCGTCCACCGTACACCGAGCTCGAGCTATAAAATGACCGCGGCGTTCTCCTCTTCTTCTCCTCTGTTTCCGCTGGCCGGAGCTCGAGACGAGGCTCTAATGGCGGAGGTGGTGCCGACTGATGCGTGATCTGTTGTGCGGAGGGCTGGCAGCGTGCTGGGGCTCTCCGTGCTCTGTCTTGCGATGATCCTTGATGATCGCCGTGATGCTGCCGCCGGTGCTGGCTCTCCGTGGTGGCGGTAAACACGAGGAGTAGGCGGTGTGCCGGGTGCTAACTGTTGTTAGGGGGTGGTTAGCGAGATGTAACACTGTTGTAAAGTTTTGCAAACAGTGTAGGCGCTCGGATGATTATGGTCGAGTGTCTGTGGTCGTTGTGCTGTGTGAAATAAAATAATTCATGTCGGGAGAAATGTATGATGCAGCAATCTGGTAAGGAGAAAACTCATACTAGGATTGTTCGTGGTTATACCAGTTATTCACGAAGGAACTTACTCATATTAGTAGAAACTAAATACGCGACTCACCGCACAAATCTGAGGTACCACGCGTAAGTTACAATGCAAATATAAATGCTGCCAAAACAAATACAGCGATGGCGTCTAAAAGGAAAACGGTAATCGGGTGTGGTCACGATAAAATGTCTCGGTAGAGGATACACTCCTCGTCTATCGGAGGCAATGGATTGACCGATCGATGTATCGTCTCTCGGGTCGGGC
Source organism: Aegilops speltoides (assembly GCA_021437245.1). Classification (NCBI taxonomy): domain Eukaryota; kingdom Viridiplantae; phylum Streptophyta; class Magnoliopsida; order Poales; family Poaceae; genus Aegilops; species Aegilops speltoides. The sequence goes on along the minus strand of CM038143.1, from coordinate 571,176,045 downwards.
CTCAGTGATCTGCCGATTGCAATCTGAGGATTTAAATCAGCGAAGCTCCGGAGATAATCCATCACCCGCTGGTTCAAATGCTCTAGAGCGATGATATACTTTGGATAAGGTTGGCTAGGACTGGGTCCTTCTCAATACGCCCACCGGGAAAAGATGTCACTCCTCCGGTGTTGCACGACTCGGAAAATAATAATATCCGCGTTCGCGGGCATAGGGTACTGCGGATCGAAGGCGAGCAATTGCTTCTTTCGCAGCATCTTCTATGGCCAGTTGTGGGGTTGGCATAGATTTCCCCATGAAGGAAACTTCTGTTGGATCTTGGTTGGGGTCTATGGGAGGAATGTGTACTGCTGCCCAATATTCTGAGGTGGATGGGGTGATCCTTGATTTGAACAGCTCGTACTGGGGTGGCTGGGTAGAACCCATGGTACTGCGGGTAAAGTCCCACAATATTTTGACAAAGCTGCCTGGGGTTGCATCTGGGGTTCTCAGATGAATGTCATGGCTCGGCATGACAAGAGATGGTTGTGAGAGTGGTGCGCGAGGTGAGGGTTGCTGGGCAAGGTCACAAGGTGGCCTTCTTATATAGCATCTGGGCTGGTAGATTTACCGTGGTGAAAGGTAATAAATCTGCCAGATTACCTCAAGAGTCGGGGTCCGTACCGGAGATACACATATCTCATAAAGAGACGTGTTACTGTGGTTGTCGTCAAGGTTGGTCTTGGTAGCTGTGCCCGGAAATTATGCAACGGCGCGCTGACAAATTATGCAAGGCTACTATTAACACAGAGGCACAACGACAGGCTACGTTAATATACAAGGTCGCACGATTACAAAGTAAGGATACACTAAGACTCGGTACCATTCGTACGGCTTAGTCTACTTCGTTTATGTCTAAACGGGCGTGCCTGGTGGATGTTGAGTCTTCTCCACGTGTCTCACCGCGGGATCACCGGAGATGGCGGAGGAACGACAGGTCGGGTAGCGATGATGACCATCGCGGGGTTGTTAGCCACAACCCGTTGGTGTGTGCTCCCAAAGGTGACGGCACTTCGGGGTCATCAAAGCATCTCGGTTGATGGCTGGAGCTGACCTCGGGGTCTCGATCGGCTGTCCGAACAGCACGACCGGGTTGTCGGCGTCGGGCTCGTCTTCTCTTCTAGCCGGGTCCGACGAACCAGCTCTCCTCGAGCTGCGATCGATCAATGGTGATCTGGTCGAGCAGTGCCTCTAGTGCACTTACATAGCGCACTAGGTGCAACAATGCGGGTCCATCTCGTGATCTCCGTTGGCAACTTGGGGTGGTCTACCATATCCTTCGCGTCAGGGGTAGTAGTGGAGCGAGCGACGCTTAACTCGGGCGACAAGTGCACGAGATGAACTATAGCCTCTCGAGCAGCTAGTTGAATGGCTTGTGGCTCAAAGGAAGTTGTTCTTCCGTGAACTCAGAAGGCGTTGAGGCGCTAGACCCCTACCGTAGATGTGCACAATGGCCTGCAATGACGGTCTTCACGCTCATGGGTCCTTGGTACACAACATACTCGGTGGCTCCTCTAACGATAGGCACGACGGGTGAGGTTTGCGAGGATGGTCACAAAACCTCCAAGGTTGGTTCTGTGGTCTCATTGTGCACTATGGGGCCGAGCATTGTGGCTAAGTTGGGGAAGACATCATGGCTGGGTTGGGGTTAGCGTGCCCTTTTATAGAAAAAGGGACGGAGTCTTCCTCGCACGCTTGTGGGGAGACATCCTGGTGCTGATTCTTGGGCGTGATCGACAAGCTAGGTTGGTAGGTTGGGCACCGATTGCCTAAAATGTCGGGTCCTTTGTGTGGCTATCTTGCACGAGAAGTGGGCTGGGTTTTGGTTATGGTGCGGTGGGTTGGTTTGCCTAAGTTTATTGACTGGCTAAGATAGGATTAGCCGTGGTCACTGGCTCGATACCAAGTCTGTCACGACCGGTTTTCCGGTAATAAATTTCCAGAAAGGACCGTCGTGCTCATCAACCCCAGGATTACTGTTAGCTGATGAGGCTCCAACTTGATACAGAAATTCCAAGCAAAATACAAAATATGTGGTACAAGACCATTCTGGCATGTGAGTACAACAAAAGGTTTCTAGAGGTTGATGGCGGAAGCGGTTTGTGGATCATCAGTATCTATGGGACTCCAATTCCCACAGGAACAGCTGACCAGGTTAACTCCTATCTTCGCGAGGCTGCTATCTCCATTGCTTAGGTTCCGGGGCTGTCATCGCACCGCTCCTCTCAGGCAAGAAAATCTGGCCAAGACAATAGCGAGGACAAGCCGGTGAGTACTTTGAATGTACTGCAAACATTTAGAACACAGGTATAATATAACAATGATGTCTTGACAATATTTTATGCTCATGACGTCGACCACAAAGATATATATATAACTCCGATGTATGAATATGCAATGTCATGTAAGTATTAAAATTATGAAATAAATAACAAGAAATGCCACGATCGAGGCGTCTGGCGACACCGCATAAAGGGCTTTAAAAGAAATGCCACGATCGAGGCGTCGAGCGACACCACATAAAGGGCTTTAAAATAAATGCCACGATCGGGCGTCGAGCGACACCGCATAAAGGGCTTTAAAAGAAATGCCACGATCAAGGCGTCGGCGACACCACATAAAGGGCTTTAAAATAAATGCAATCATAGTGAATATCCCGGAGGTAGAACCATCCCAGAGATATTCACTAATAACAATAATATCACGGGTTAGTCAACAATAATAATGATCATAATCATCATAAGTCACAAGTCACAGTCCATGTTGTTTCAGTACTGGTTAACAGTTTCACCTCCAAGACCGACACTAAGACCGACACTTGACCCGTCCCAGAATTGGTAGTCCTTAACCATGGACACGGCTATTCGAATAGGTTTTGATCTCTGCAGAGGATGTACTCTTTACCCACGAGTAACGGATTCCTTTAGTCCATCAGGACTAATTCCGCTTACGGTCTTTTAAATGAAAACACACCTGACTTGCACACCAGCTTAACTCACTGCGTGTGCGAATCACCCACGACACTTGTCAAGCAAACTCTAAGTGGGAGGCTACAACCTCGAGTAGCATGGGATCAAATTTATATCGCGCGCACTAAGGGGTGGCCTCCCCTCTCGGTCCCAACCGGAAACACCCATGCCCCCAGACCGGATGACTGGCTTTAATCCATGGCCATGGTACCCTCATCCCGCCCCTCATGCAGTGTGTGTGCTAGGAGGGTTGACAAATTATGAACTGCACCCTTACATGGCGGGGACAAGTGGTAGCACTGAAACAAGTGTGGGGTTCTCGAACAAGACTCGATCTACTGATCGACTCAGAGGTTTATAGTTCCTGCATGACATGTATAACAAATATATTTCAACCAATCCAATCAACACTCATTATATCTTACCATGCCATACCGACATACCCGTCCCGGACGGAGACCGGCGACAAGCTCACACCTACCCAAGGCGAGAGGCTTTCCGGATTCCTCTCCGCATGCATGCAAGATACATGAGGATGATTACCATCACAAGTATACTCATTTCCAACAGCATGGAAATCACCAATATGCATCCATGCAAATGATCATGTCACATGAAATAACGAGTCCTTCGAAAGAATGTGGTGTTATAAACGTGTCAACGAACACACCAAAAATATTATGCCGGGGTTCAGAATGCTTGCCTTCAATGAGTGGTAAGGTGGGGTGCACTCCAAAAATTTTGAAAGTTTCTCCTCTCTTCAAAATTCCTATTTTAGCAATATAAAGAATTAACACACAAAATAAAACAGCACCAAAAGTTGTTTGGAAAATTTTTCAAATAAATCTTAAAATAAACTAGACAATATTTGAGAGAGGTGGGAAAAAGAATTAATTCATTTGGAGTTATATTTTAAAAGATATAGCCAGTCAAAGTTCTGGTCAAATCTGGTTTTTAAATAAAACAGAAAAAGAAAACGTTTCAGAGGGGAATACGCTTTCGAAGCGGGAAAACGTACTTTGGCTTTTTACGCTTTCACTTATCCAGCGTGGAGCGCGGGGGAGTCACTGACAGTGGGTCCAGGGGGGCCCACTAGTCAGGTTTGACTAGTCGCCCTCCCTCCTCTTCCTCTGTCCCGAGCCGAGGCGGGGAGTCCGGCGATCGTCGCCGGCGAGCGGCGGCTCGCGGGCCCCGAGGGCGGGATGGATCCGCACGATCGGGCGGTTCCTCCGTGGTCATTGGGTCAAGAGGGGCGAAGTGAGCTGCCGGCGGCGAGCTCCGCGGCGGAGGGAGGCTTCGGTGGCGAAGTGACTTTGCGGCGGCGATGGCTCCCGAACAAAATTGAGTGGGGGAAAAAGTTCACGGGAGTACGAGGGGGTTCTTGGCGAAGAGAACGGAGAGGGGGAGGCTCTGGAGGCGCCGGCAGGGCCTGGGCAGTGGCGGCGGCTGCAGTCGCCGGAGGTGGGGAAGATGACCTCCCCGGTTCGATTGGCTGCCTCAAGGGGTCCTAGGGGAGTGTACTGAGGTTCCTCTGAACGGAACGTGCTCGGGGGCCTCCTTAAATAGGCGCTCGGGGTCGGTTCGACGGTGGCCGCGGATAAGGTCGCCGGCGACCGTCTTCTTATCTTCAGAGCGGCGTGGCGGCGGCGAGGGCTTGCGGACAAGGTTGAGGATGAGCTTGAGCTGTTCAGGGGCTGTGGCGAGCCGGGTGGCTTAAGCGGCGCCGACCGTGGCGGGCGCCTTCTGATGCGTCGGTGTGCCGCCAAAAGCTCTGTCGGCGGTGCTGTAGGCTGCCAGGTTGGCTTGGCGCGTTGCTGCGAGCGGATGAGGTCGGGGTGCAGCTCTGTAGGCGAGCGGGGTAGGTGGCGCGAAGCGGGCGCGACGCGGCGGCTCGGGCGCATGTGCGTGCCAAACGCACGCTCTGGGCACGCCCAGAGCACGCCCGGAACATGCTCGATGAAATGCCAGGGCGGTCTAGAGGCCGCGGTTGAGGCTGGAAACAACCAGTTCTAGTCTAGGGTTAGTAATGGATCTAAGGGACATGGTGGATTGGTCGGGGGCTCAAGTTCACAGTGTAGACATGAACTCATGCCAAATCTGGACATGCACATAGGGTGTTTGATAAAATGCCAAAGGCATCTAGGCAATTCTTGGAGTGGCCAAAACTTCCAGAGTGGGGTCTCTTTGGATGCAAGAGGGAGTGGTGATGTTAGTTTGCAGAAAGGAGAAACTTGCTAGTGCAAGTTTTGCAAAACTTCCATTCTGGACAGAAAGCAAATGGAAATGTTGCAAGCACTTAGAATCATCCTATGGGTCCACTCTCCTGGACTTAAGGGTTTAGTAGGGAGGGCTACAAGTAGGAGAAATAATCACAGCAAAGAGTGCAAGTTAAAATATAGTTGTAGTACAAAACCTCAAGTTGGACCAGAATGGAAATGAGGATGATTCACTCAAAATTTTCAAAGAACATAACTGGTTTTTTGCACAAAGTGGAATGGTATGCTCCTACTAACATCCCATAATTTTGGTGGAGGCTAGAAAGAATTATTTAAAAGGGTTGTAGTGCAAAGTTGCTCTCTGGACCAGAGAAGAAAAACATGTGTAGCACTCAAAATATTTCAAGAATAAAAGATATTTTTGTATAAAAGTGATTTAAAAACATCACATGACATCTCCAATTTTTTTGTGGGATTTTTAGATAAATATATCAAATGGTTGTAGTTCAAGTAGGGCCATATAACCTTGAAAACCATTTTTCAAGAAAATAAAGATCAAGCAAAAATAATTATGTAATTAGTTCTACTAATAAAAGAAAAGTTTTTCTTGAGAGGTTAAACAAGTCCAATAACATATTTGAAAAGTTTTCTCTATGGGGAAAACTCCATAATAGCAAGGGAGAAAAGTTTCAAAAATAAAAAGGAAGCCCAGAAAGTAAAAGTTTTAATTTCCTGGCAAAATTTTAATTAATAAAACAAGGTCAAAATTTTGGGTGTCACAAATACCCAGACATTCTGAGTATGTGCTCACTGACAGAACTATTCTCCTCCATCTTGCAGCTATAGAACTTATTGGAGACTTCATATCTCTCAATCCGGGCATTCTGTTGGAATATCAACTTCAACTCCTGGAACATCTCATATGCTCCATGACGTTTAAAACGTCGTTGAAGTCCCGGTTCTAAGCCGTAAAGCATGGCACACTGAACTATAGAGTAGTCATCAGCTTTGCTCTGCCAGACGTTCTTAACGTCGTCGGTTACATCAAGAAGCAGGCACTGGCACCTAGCGGTGCATCCAGGGCGTAACTCTTACGTGCAGCAATGAGGATAATCCTCGAGTTACGGACCCGATCCGTGTAATTGCTACCATCATCTTTCAACTTTGCTTTCTCAAGGAACGCATTAAAATTCAACGGAACAACAAAGACGAGCCATCTATCTACAAACAAACATAGACAAGCAAGATACTATCAGGTACTAAGTTCATGATAAATTTAAGTTCAATTAATCATATTACTTAAGAACTCCCACTTAGACAGACATCCCTCTAGTCATCTAAGTGATCACGTGATCCAAATCAACTAAACCATAACCGATCATCACGTGAAATGGAGTAGTTTTCAATGGTGAACATCTTATGTTGATCATATCTACTATATGATTCACGCCGACCTTTCGGTCTCCGTGTTCGAGGCCATATCTGCATATGCTAGGCTCGTCAAGTATAACTGAGTATTCTGCGTGTGCAAAACTGGCTTGCACCCGTTGTAGATGGACGTGAGCTTATCACACCGATCATCACGTGGTGTCTCGGCATGACGAACTTTGGCAACGGTGCATACTCAGGGAGAACACTACTTGATAATTTTTAGTGAGAGATCATCTTAAAATGCTACCGTCAATCAAAGCAAGATAAGATGCATAAAGGATAAACATCACATGCAATCAATATAAGTGATATGATATGGCCATCATCATCTTGTGCTTGTGATCTCCATCTCCGGCACCGTCGTGATCACCATCATCACTTGGCGCGACACCTTGATCTCCATCGTAGCATCGTTGTCGTTTCGCCATCTATTGCTTCTCGACTATCGCTACCGCTTAGTGATAAAGTAAAGCAATTACAGATGCGTTGCATTTCATACAATAAGCGACAACCATATGGCTCCAGCCGATTGCCGATAACCGGTTACAAAACATGATCATATCATACAATAAAATATAGCATCACGTCTTGACCATATCACATCACATCATGCCCTGCAAAAACAAGTTTGGCGTCCTCTACTTTGTTGTTGCAAATTTTACGTGGCTGCTACGGGCTTAAGCAAGAACCAATCTCACCTCGCATCAAAACCACAACGATACTTAGTCAAATAGACTCCGTTTTAACCTTCTCAAGGACCGGGCGTAGCCATACTCAGTTCAACTAAAGTGAGAGAGACAGACACCCGCCAATCACCTTTAAGCACGAGTGCTCAGTAGCGGTGAAACCAGTCTCGCGTAAGCGTCTGCGTAATATCGGTCCGGCCGCTTCATCTCACAATACCGCTGAACCAAAATATGACATGCTGGTAGGTAGTATGACTTGTATCGCCCACAACTCACTTGTGTTCTACTCGTGCAAAACATCAAACCATAAAAACCTAGGCTCTGATACCACTGTTGGGGAACGTAGTAATTTCAAAAAATTCCTACGCACACGCAAGATCATGGTGATGCATAGCAACGAGAGGGAGAGTGTTGTCTCGTACCCTCGTGAACCCGGCGGAAGCGATCTGGCGTAGAGGAAGTAGTCGTACGTTCTCCTCGCGATCCAACCGATCCCAGCGCCGTTACTCCGGCGCCTCCGAGTTCTTGACACACGTACAGCTCGGTGACGCTCCTCGGGCTCCAATCCAGTAGAGCTTCGGGGAGGGAGAGTTCCGTCAGCACGACGGCGTGGTGACGATCTTGATGTTCTACCGACGCAGGGCTTCGCCTAAGCACCGCTACGATATGACCGAGGTGGATTATGGTGGAGGGGGGCACCGCACACGGCTAAGGAACGATCTCAAGGATCAACTTGTGTGTTCTAGGGTGCCCCCTGCCCCCGTATATAAAGGAGCAAGGGGAGGGCCGGCCGGCCCTAGGAGGCGCGCCAAGGGGGGGAAATCCTCCTCCTAGTGGGAGTAGGACTCCCTTTCCTAGTCCAACTAGGAAGGAGGAAGGGAAGGAAGGAGAGGAGAGAGAGGGAGAGGAAAGGGAAGGGGCGCGCCCCTCCTCCTGTCCTATTCGGACTCCCCAGAAGTGCGCGCCACCTCCTGGTGCGGCCCTCTCTCTCCCCTCTTGGCCCACTAAGGCCCATAACTTCCCCGGGGGGTTCCGGTAACCCCTCCGGCACTCCGGTTTTCTCCGGAAACTTCCGGAACCTTTCCGGTGTCCGAATATAGCCGTCCAATATATCAATCTTTATGTCTCGACCATTTCGAGACTCCTTGTCATGTCCGTGATCACATCCAGGACTCCGAACTCCTTCGGTACATCAAAATACATAAACTCATAATATAACCGTCATCGAAACCTTAAGCGTGCGGACCCTACGGTTCGAGAACAATGTAGACATGACCGAGACACGTCTCCGGTCAATAACCAATAGCGGGACCTGGATGCCCATATTGGTTCCTACATATTCTACGAAGATCTTTATCGGTCGATCCGCATAACAACATACGTTGTTCCTTTGTCATCGGTATGTTACTTGCCCGAGATTCGATCGTCGGTATCCAATACCTAGTTCAATCTCGTTACCGGCAAGTCTCTTTACTCGCTCGTAATACATCATCTCACAGCTAACTCATTAGTTGTAATGCTTGCAAGGCTTAAGTGATGGGTATTACCGAGAGGGCCCAGAGATACCTCTCCGACTATCGGAGTGACAAAACCTAATCTCAAATCGCCAACCCAACATCTACCTTTGGAGACACCTGTAGTACTCCTTTATAATCACCCGATTCGTTGTGACGTTTGGTAGCACCAAAGTGTTCCTCCGAAACAGGAGTTGCATAATCTCATAGTTATAGGAACATGTATATGTCATGGATAAAAGCAGTAGCAACATACTAAACGATCGTGTGCTAAGCTAATGGAATGGGTCAGTCAATCAGATCATTCTCCTAATGATGTGACCTTGTTAATCAAATAACAACCCTTTGTTCATGGTTAGGAAAAATAACCATCTTTGATTAACAAGCTAGTCTAGTAGAGGCATACTAGTGACACTTTGTTTGTCTATGCATTCACACATGTATTATGTTTCCGGTTAATACAATTCTAGCATGAATGATAAACATTTATCATGAAATAAGGAAATAAATAATAACTTTATTATTGCCTCTAGGGCATATTTCCTTCATCAATAACCTGTATATCAAATATACCCTTGTTCACTTTGCCATCCTTCTTATCCACCAAATATTCAGCGCATTTCCACTTCCAGTGACCATTTCCTTTGCAGTGTAAGCACTCGGTTTTAGGCTTCGGTCCAGCTTTGGGCTTCTTCGCGGGAGTGACAACTTGCTTGCCATTCTACTTGAAGTTTCCCTTTCTTTCCCTTTGTCCTTTTCTTGAAACTAGTGATCTTTGTCAATCATCAACACTTGATGTTCTTTCTTGATTTCTACCCTCATTGATTTCAACATCATGAAGAGCTCGGAATCGTTTTCGTCATCCCTTGAATACTATAGTTCATCACGAAGTTCCAGTAACTTGGTGATGGTGACTAGAGAACTCTGTCAATCACTATCTTATCTGGAAGATTAACTCCCACTTGATTCAAGCGATTGTAGTACCCAGACAATCTAATCACATGCTCACTAGTTGAGCGATTCTCCTCCATCTTTTAGCTATAGAACTTGTTGGAGACTTCATATCTCTCAACTCGGGTATTTTTCTTGAAATATTAACTTCAATTCCTGGAACATCTCATATGGTCCATGACGTTCAAAACGTGTTTGAAGTCCCGATTCTAAGCCGTTAAACATGGTGCACTAAACTATCAAGTAGTCATCATATTGAGCTAGCCAAACGTTCATAACGTTTGCATCTGCTCTTGCAATAGGTCTATCACCTAGCGGTGCATTAAGGACATAATTCTTCTGTGCAGCAATGAGGATAAACCTCAGATCACGGATCCAATCCGCATCATTTCTACTAACATCTTTCAACACAATTTTCTCTAGGAACATATCAAAATAAACATATGAAAGCAACAACGCGAGCTATTGATCAACAACATAATTTGCAAGATACTACCAGGACTAAGTTCATGATAAATTTAAGTTCAATTAATCATATTACTAAAGAACTCCCACTTAGACAGACATCTCTCTAGTCATCTAAGTGATCACGTGATCCAAATCAACTAAACCATGTCCGATCATCACGTGAGATGGAGTAGTTTTCAATGGTGAACATCACTATGTTGATCATATCTACTATATGATTCACACTCGACCTTTCGGTCTCCGTGTTTCGAGGCCATATCTGTATATGCTAGGCTCGTCAAGTTTAACCTGAGTATTCCGCGTGTGCAACTGTTTTGCACCCGTTGTATTTGAACGTAGAGCCTATCACACCCGATCATCACGTGGTGTCTCAGGACGAAGAACTTTCGCAACGGGTGATACTCAGGGAGAACACTTCTTGATAATTAGTGAGAGATCATCTTAAAATGCTACCGTCAATCAAAGCAAGATAAGATGCATAAAGGATAAACATCACATGCAATCAATATAAGTGATATGATATGGCCATCATGATCTTGTGCTTGTGATCTCCATCTCCGAAGCACCGTCGTGATCACCATCGTCACCGGTGCGACACCTTGATCGCCATCGTAGCATCGTTGTCGTTTCACCATCTATTGCTTCTACGACTATCGCTACCGCTTAGTGATAAAGTAAAGCAATTACAGAGCGCTTGCATTTCATACAATAAAGCGACAACCATATGGCTCCTGCCAGTTGCCGATAACTTGGTTACAAAACATGATCATCTCATCAATAAAATATAGCATCATGTATTGACCATATCACATCACAACATGCCCTGCAAAAACAAGTTAGACGTCCTCTACTTTGTTGTTGCAAATTTTACGTGGCTGCTATGGGGTGAGCAAAAACCGTTCTTACCTATGCATAAAAACCACAACGATAGTTCGTCAAGTTAGTGTTGTTTTAACCTTCTCAAGGACCGGGCGTAGCCACACTCGGTTCAACTAAAGTTGGAGAAACTGACACCCGCTAGTCACCTGTGTGCAAAGCACGGCGGTAAAACCAGTCTCGCGTAAGCGTACGCGTAATGTCGGTCCGGGCCGCTTCATCCAACAATACCGTCGAACCAAAGTATGACATGCTGGTAAGCAGTATGACTTGTATCGCCCACAACTCACTTGTGTTCTACTCGTGCCTATAACATCTACGCATAAAACCTGGCTCTGATACCACTGTTGGGGAACGTAGTAATTTCAAAAAAATTCCTACGCACACGCAAGATCATGGTGATGCATTGCAACGATAGGGGAGAGTGTGTCCACGTACCCTCGTAGACTGAAAGCGGAAGCGTTAGCACAACGCGGTTGATGTAGTCGTACGTCTTCACGGCCCGACCGATCAAGCACCAAAACTATGGCACCTCCGAGTTCTAGCACACGTTCAGCTCGATGACGTCCCTCGAACTCCGATCCAGCCGAGTGTCGAGGGAGAGTTCCGTCAGCACGACGGCGTGGTGACGATCTTGATGTTCTACCGTCACAGGGCTTCGCCTAAGCACCGCTACAATATTATCGAGGAGGACTATGGTGGAGGGGGGCACCGCACAAGGCTAAGAGATCAAGAGATCAATTGTTGTGTCTATGGGGTGCCCCCTGCCCCCGTATATAAAGGAGCAAGGGGGGAGGCGGCCGGCCTAGGAGGAGGGCGCGCCAAGAGGGGAGTCCTACTCCCACCGGGAATAGGACTCCTCCTTTCCTTGTTGGACTAGGAGAGAAGGAAAGAGGAGGAGAGGGAGAAGGAAAAGGGGGCTGCACCCCTTGTCCAATTCAGACCAGAGGAGGGGCGCAGGCCTCCTTCCTTTTGGCCTCTCTCCTCTATTTCCGTATGGCCCAATAAGGCCCATATACTCTCCAGCGAATTCCCGTAACTCTCCGGTACTCTGAAAAATACCCGAATCACACGGAACCTTTCCGAAGTCCGAATATAGTCGTCCAATATATCAATCTTTACGTCTCGACCATTTTGAGACTCCTTGTCATGTCCCCGATCTCATCCGGGACTCCGAACTCCTTCGGTACATCAAAACTCATAAACTCGTAATATAACTGTCATCGAAACCTTAAGCGTGTGGACCCTACGGGTTCGAGAACTATGTAGACATGACCGAGACTCGTTTCTGGTCAATAACCAATAGCAGAACCTGGATTCTCATATTGGCTCCTACATATTCTACGAAGATCTTTATCGGTCAAACCGCATAACAACATACGTTGTTCCCTTTGCCATCGGTATGTAACTTGCCCGAGATTCGATCATCGGTATCTCAATACCTAGTTCAATCTCGTTACCGGCAAGTCTCTTTACTCGTTACATAATGCATCATCCCGTAACTAACTCATTAGCTACATTGCTTGCAAGGCTTATAGTGATGTGCATTACCGAGAGGGCCCAGAAATACCTCTCCGACAATCGGAGTGACAAATCCTAATCTCGAAATACGCCAACTCAACACGTACCTTCGGAGACACCTGTAGAGCTCCTTTATAATCACCCAGTTACGTTGTGACATTTGGTAGCACACAAAGTGTTCCTCCGGTAAACGTTGCATAATCTCATAGTTGTAGGAACATGTATAAGTCATGAAGAAAGCAATAGCAACATACTAAACGATCAGGTGCTAAGTTAACGGAATGGGTCAAGTCAATCACATCATTCTCCTAATGATGTGATCCCGTTAATCAAATGACAACTCATGTCTATGGCTAGGAAACTTAACCATCTTTGATTCAACGAGCTAGTCAAGTAGAGGCATACTAGTGACATTATGTTTGTCTATGTATTCACACATGTATTATGTTTCTGGTTAATACAATTCTAGCATGAATAATAAACATTTATCATGAAATAAGAAAATAAATAATAACTTTATTATTGCCTCTAGGTCATATTTCCTTCACGTCTCGCCTCTTGATGTTTCTATATGAATTTTTGGATGCGGGCTGGGCGATTGTTCCGTGGTCGGCCATCCTACATCGTCGAGCAAAGCAACCGTTGAGTCCTTTTGCATGTCGTTGCTCGCTTTGAAGCGATCGGGGTAGCGAGAAGCCTGACTAAATCAGCAAAGACGATTTTGATACCCATAGGGAGTCCAGCTTCGGGACGATCACATCAGCATACCAGGTGAGCATCGATGTACCACTGTTGCCAGTTGACATACTTCTGTGTGGCATGTCGTTCATATTATTCCTTTGCAGTTACTTCCCACTGCCAACACCGCAGTCTGCATCAGCTGATGCTACCACATGTTCGTGCATGGACTTCACCGGGATGCCTTTTTCACTTGGACATATGGTAGCAAATATGTTATTAGATACGTGCTCTTCTCAATATGTCACTATATACCAACTAAAATTTGAAGCTGTCAAATTTAAAGGGATGCTAAACTATTATCGCCCACATCTATGTTGTGACGTTTTCTCTATGCATTTTTTTCTCATTGTTATTTATTCATAGCAGAGGGTGGCGAAAATATCAATAGATAAACAATTTTGTTTCTTGGATCAAAAAACAAAATAACCGAGGTCAATGCTTTGAATTAAAAAAAGTGTTTCATATTTATGTTGTGGTTTAAGTTTAATGTTTGGACCTTATAATACTTTGATATGCTATTCCTTCTGGAATACACGATTACTTTGCATCCATGAACAGGGGATATTTCACAAGCAGCAGATACAATTAATATTTATGGCCAAAGTCAGTCATCATCGTGTCTTATGTGGCAAAGGTGACCCATTCATTATTTATTTGTGTTGAGGTGAGAATTTTGTTTCCCACTAATTTGTTGGAATGCTCAATGCAAATTTGGAGAATTTTTCCACTCTTTTGTTGGAAGATGCTCTATGTAAATTTAGTGTTCAATATAATGCAGCCACTCGATGTTTTAGGATATAGTGTTTCACTTTGTTTTTTTATAATACTTCCATGAATATATATTATTATTGGTCCACCCTTTTTGTAATACGATAGTTGTAAACTTAAAGTTAGCCATTTTGTGGTTAATATAGTTCCAAATTAATTGTGGTGATTGGTTGTGTCAATTCCAAATTTCTAATTGGAAAGTTGTTCTCTTCTATGTAATGATTTTTTTTTCACATTGTTGAGGATGTTTTTCCATAGAATTCGAGCGATCAAGACAAAATGTAACATTGTGCCAAATTTTACAAGTATTCGAACCACTTTTTAGTTGGATGCTTTAGTGTTATTTCTTTTTAATTAGAGACTTCTTACACATGAGAATCATTTTGCGCCAGTTACAATCCCTCAGCCAGCTAGCAAATGTTTTTTATATTCTTTACATGTTATTAATATTTCAATAATTTTTTACCTGTAATTCTATAAATAGGTGTATTCCCATTTCTTTCCGCAGCAACGCGCGGGGTATCATCTAGTAGAAGGAACGACATGGTCGAAATACTAGTGAGGGAGTGTCCACCATATATACAACCACTCGAGAGATGAGAGTTGTGAAAGATATCCCCGAAGGTTAGGACCCAATATAATGTAGACCAGCTAAAAAAATACTAGATCATAGTTTGAGGAGGCATCATTTGCCAGGTGCCAGCATTTACATGGTCGGTAGAGATCGTGAGGGGACGGTACTGCTATTTCAAAAACATTGTTTTTTTTATAGAACAGTGCATGTTCTATGTAAAATGTGTAACTTTTTTTAGTTTTGTAAAGGACATCTAGATGTGCCATAATTATTGCACATCTAAGTCATACATCATTGATCTTACGCGGAGATTTATGTGAGTAATTTTTTGTTTTATTTTCTTTTTTACTTGCTGGAATAAATTAGATGTGCAATAACTTGCGCACATCTAAATGTGCCCTAAATAAACCCAACTTTTTTATCTTAATTTTCTAAATATTTCTTTATTCATATTCTTTATTAGTACCAATTCCCTTACATTTATTATAACTTAGAACATTTTTTATTTTTGTGTATTTATTTTTATATATTTTAGTCGGTTTTGCTTTTGGACACGTGTATGATTTTTACAGTTCAATCAATTTTCTTTTCTGTTTTTCATGGGTATATGTGGATGTTGTGTGTTTGTCTAAGTATACATGTAAATATTGTACAATATGATGTAAATTATACTAGACTGTGAAAATACCATTTTCCCACACAATAAAAATATAATTGTCACACTCACCGTTCGTCCAGAATTGGTACAATAAGATGCTTGGTTTCGTCACATTCACCATCTGTCCAGAATTGGTACAATAAGTCTCAAGAGCTTGTCGTAGGGAAGGTGCATTAGTCATATCTGTTTTCATGAGTATAAGTAAATCATCAACCATGGTGCATTTTTGCAACCTCTAATCACTATAATCCCCTCCATGGTACCAACTTCCCCAAATAACAGTAAACTTGATAAAGCTTCGGCACAGAAATGATCTACTTGCCTAATACTCCCTGTGGTCCTTTTTAGCCTGCATATAAGTTTCGCTCGAAGTCAAAATATCTTTACTTTGACCAAACTTATAGAAAAAGTACAAACATTCACAATGTCAAATCAATATTGTTAGATACTTAGATTCATTGTGAAATATAGTTTCATAGTATAAATTTATATTTGGTATTGTAGATGTCGATACTTTTTAATATGAATTTGATCAAACTTCATAAAATTTGACTTGACACAAATTTAATATGCAGAGTAAAAAGGACCGGTGGGAGCACCAGGTCTTGAGGGTTAATCGGTGAGTTTCTTGGGAGTTAGGATCGAAGAATATTTGACTAATTTGTATTTCTTTCTTGCAGAACATTAGAACCCCACCCCTTCTTCCGCCACTAGGGTTCACAGTTTTAACATTCATCTTGAACCGCCTGCGTAAACAGTCAACGGACAATCATCGAGGTGTGTCAGTGACAAAAACAACACCTCATAATAAATTGCCGGATCATTATCCAGACCCTAGGCCGATGGTGGTAGAAGTGAACGGTCTGCTCTGAACCAGAGAGGAGTTTAGGGTCAGTTTGCGCCCGTGCGTCGTTCGGCTAATAACATCGCTCATTGTCTAGTTATAGAGGGTCGAGCAAATGAACTGTTTTTTTTTGCGGGGAATTGTGAGCGCTTTATTCAAACAAAAACGCTCCTAGGATCATCAGCCATCAGGCTGCTGATCAGGAACGGGGGTGCAGAGTCTAACCAAGTCTCGGTCACCATCAACGTGTTGGCATGCTTTGCACAAAGATGGGCCGGGAAATTAGCAGACCTGTTTACATGCTGAATTACAAAAGAATCAAAAGACAAAGCATGCTCTCCAATCTCTACTAATGGAGTCACAACCGAGCGAGAGCCGTGGCGATTGTTCCGAGATTCACTATCTCCGCACGATCGGTTCCAATATCGCATGTGCATAGCCTCGCAGATGAGCAAAGAGAACTCCCTCTCGTAGTGACAAGGCCTCCGCAATGAGGGGGTCCGTAACACCAATATGTGGTTTGGGCCAGGAAGCTAGCAACGCCGTAGCAGAACGAGCCACACCGCCGGCTCCCGCTAGACCTGCTTCTGAATTGATTGCACCATCGACATTAATCTTGACAAAACCCTCTTCCGGAGGACGCCAACCATGTCCTGGCAAGAGGGTTGCCTGTTTTATAGGGATCTCCAGCAAGGCCAGATCCTCTCGAATGCGGCGAATGGAGTAAACTGGCTCGACATGTTCCTTCTCATGAGTCCACCGATTCCGCGACTGCCAGATAGCCCACATCACCGACACAATCTGCGATCTCACCTGATCCGAGAAACGATCGTCACATAGAATGTCACGCGCCCAGGTGGCCGGGTGCAAGCGTGGGAGTCGGAAGCCAAACCAGGTTTGCGCTTCATCCCAAAATCTGCATGCATGGGAGCAAGACACCAATGCGTGCATAAGATCTTCCTCCTTGGCCAGGCAAATATTGCATAGACTCAGAGGTTTAATATGTTTGTGCTTAAGAGTAGCTTCATCAGGGAGTATCCCGCGAATGACTCTCCACCAGAAGACTCTAACCTTTGGCACCACATTGAGCTTCCATAGAGATGTCCACATCTGTTGATCTGATTGTGAGGTACCGGTATCCGTCCCTTCCTCTAGAGCATAGCGCTCGTTCTGATTCACGAGAGCACGGTACGCCGATTTGACAGTGTAAACACCTGAATTTTCAAAAGCCCAAGCAAAAAAATCCTGCCCGCCTCCGGTGCGTAGTGGTATGTTTAGTATAGCTTCTGCATCCGGAGCAAGAAAGTTTTGTCGAACAAGATCTGTCTCCATGTCCAGTTTTCATTATCAATGAGCTCATTGACTGTATGTAATGTGGTAGGAGTGATAATAGCCATGGGGGACATACTTACAGTGCCTGGAATCCACTTATCTTTCCATATGGAGATAGAACTTCCATCACCAACGCGCTTGATCAAACCTGCTTGAAGGGCCTCACGCCCAGCCACAATCGCCCGCCAAATTGGGGAGGCTGACTTCGGCACTGTGGCCTGCATAAAATCAGTATCCGGGAAGTACCGTCCCTTCAAAACTCGGGCACACAACGAATCCGGGCTAACCATGAATCTCCATCCATGCTTCCCAAGAAGAGCAAGGTTGAACAGCCCCATATCACGAAAACCCATTCCCCCCTGAACTTTTGGAGATGCAAGTGCTTTCCAAGAAATCCAGTGCAAAGATCTTCTATCTAGAGAGCTGCTCCACCAATATTTGGCCATATTGGAAGTGTATTTCTTGCATACCTTCTTCGTGAGTCGAAAGCATGACATACTGAAAGTGGGGATGGCTTGGATAATAGATTTAAGTAAAATATCCCTCCCTGCACATGCAAAATTGCGTTCCGACCACCCCTGCATACTGCCGCGAGCTCTGTCGCCAATATGATCAAAGGTGTCACTAGTGATCCTACCCACAGCAGTGGGTAGACCAAGATATCTCTCACTGAATGCTTCCATCATAATCCCCAATCTCTGTTTGATTATATTCCGGACTAGGGTGGGAGCGTTTGAAGTAAAGAAGACCGAGCTCTTTTCTTTGTTGACACTTTGGCCGGAGCAATCCGCGTATATTTGCAGAATTTGATTCAATCTATCTGCACTTTCCTCTATTGCACTGATAAAAATTAAGCTGTCGTCTGCAAACAGAAGATGATTTACCCATGGTGATCTGTATGAGACCCGAACCCCTCTATCCACATAATTTCCCCCATAATGGTTAAGCAGAGAGGTAAGACCTTCTGCACACAACAGAAACAGAAAAGGGGACGCCGGGCACCCCTGTCTCAAGCCCCGAGAGGGTGTGAAGAAGGGGAGCAACTCACCATTCATCCTGACAGTGAAGCGGACGGACATGACACACTTCATTAGCAGACGAACAAAAGAATGGCCAAAACCCAATCTGAGAAGTATAGCCTCCAAGTAATGCCACTCGACACGATCATATGCTTTCATCATGTCCAGTTTAATAGCACATGAGAAATTTTTTCCTTTCTTCCTTCTCTTCATAGAATGAATGCTCTCGAAAGCCACCAGTACGTTATTTGTTATCAACCTTCCTGGTACAAAAGCACTTTGTTCCTCCCCCACTATCGAGTCCATCCATGGTTTCAGGCGATTGGTGATCGCCTTGGCAGCTATCTTGTATGGCACTGGACAGAGGGATACGGGACGGTACTGCGTAATGGACTGGGGGTGTCGTACCTTAGGCATCAGAGTGATCAAAGTGTCGTTGAGGCCCGTCGGCAGTTCCCCACCATTCAAAAAGTCTAACACAGCCGGCACTAAATCTTTCTCAACAATGTGCCAATGTCGCTGGAAGAAACCCGCTGTAAACCCATCAATGCCAGGTGCTTTAGAGGGGGCCATTTGAAACAACGCTGTGCGCACCTCCGTAGCATCGAAGGGTCGTTGGAGAACAGCATTCATCTCCGGTGTAACTCGTTCTGGGACGAACTGCAGCAGTCCATCCATATTGTGAAAGCCCTGTGATGTGTAAAGATTTTGATAGAAACCTTGGACTTCCACCTTATCCTCATCAGGGTTCGCACATACAGACCCATCTAGGCGCTGAAGGCCAACTATGCGATTCAGACGCTTCCGTTGTTTCGCCTGAGCTTGGAAATAGGCTGTATTGTGATCTCCCGCGCGTAGCCAGCGAACCCGCGAACGCTGCCGCAACCATATTTCTTCTTGCCTAAGAGCTTCTCGGAGTTTCTGAGCTGTTGCCACCTCTTCCTCCGAAGGCCCTCGGCCGACTACATGCCGGCGCAGCCTCTCGATCTTTTTTTGAAGTGTCTTGACCCTTTTGGAGAGGTTGCCGAATTCTTTTGCGCCCCATGCACCAAGTTCGCCCTGCATCTTGGAGAGAGTGCATGCGATTCCCGCAAGGCCCTGGCCTTGATGTAGCCGCTGCCATGATTCACTAACAAGATCATCATAGTCGGCATGTGATTGCCACACGTTCTCATAACGAAACTGCTTCACTCCTTTATTATGGGTGTGATTGTTAAGCTCACGCAATTCAATTACAAGAAAACAGTGATCCGACTCAATAGAGCTAACATGTCTAACCCTGGACCCCTCAAACAAATTCAGCATTGTCGAGTTGACTAGAGCCCGATCCAAGCGCGCCTTAACGTTGGCTGCCCCTTGTTGTTGGTTATCCCATGTGTACTCCAATCCCGCCCATCCAAGATCCTGGAGGGCACACTCATCAACTACTTCGCGAAAGGCTCGCATTTGCCACTCCGGCCGTGTAGTACGGCTGAAGTGTTCCGTCCCGTACAATGTTTCATTGAAATCTCCGACGCACATCCATGCTTGGTGTTGAATGCCGAATAAAGTTCTCATGAAGCGCCAACTGTGGTGCCGATTTTCCACTCTTGGAGCTCCATAGAAACCAGTAAATCTCCATCCCGGAGAATCCATTCCTACCTTCTTAACAAGCACATCAATGTGATTCACACTATAATTTTTCAGTTCAACTGAAACCTCATTCGACCAGAACAGTCCAACCCCCCCGCTGAGACCGTTGCTGTCGACTGCAAAGCATCCTGCAAAACCCAGAGTATTTCGCGGATTCTCTACCTTTTTCGCCCTTATTTTAGTTTCCATGACAAACGCAAGGGCAGGACCTTCTTGCTTCACTATGCTGCGAAGCTCTCGAACTGCCGCGGGGTTCCCAAGCCCCCGGCAGTTCCAACTTATGCAATTCATTTGGACGGGCAGGGCTGACCAGCAGCCTCTGCCGAGTTTTCTGGAGTGGGTTTCTTCTTCTTTCGTCTATCCTCCTCATGCCGTCCATCTGCTAGATCATCATCGTGCATTGAGGCCGATTCCAGATCAACCTGTTCTGCACCCACGTCCATCAGTAGAAGTGAGCTGTCAACCTTCCTGTATACCTGCCGAGGCGCCTCTTTCCTCTTGATAGTTCGATTCTTGACTGGAGAGTTTACCTCAGAAGCAGCTTTGCTAGCACCAACATTGCTTGAGTTTTTTGACTCTCGTTTGCTCTGATTGGCAGCAGTACTTTGTTTGCTGGAACTTTCATTAGACGCAGTTTTCTTCCTTTCATCCGAAGCCCGCAGACTAGGCCCGAAAGGAAGATCTCCATTGCTGTCTCTTTTGCCCGAAGTGGGGCAATAGAGATCAGAGTGTCCTAATCGGCCACAGGAAAAGCAAAAGTGCGGCACGTTTTCATACTGAATATCATAGAGATCTTGTCGCTTCCTTCTTGCCGAATCAATCAGGATCCATCTCCTTAGTGGCTTGCTCACATCAACAGAGACTCGCGCACGCAGATAGCCGCCCATATGATCAAACTGTACGGACGTAGCATCTTTGTCTATCTGTTTGGCAATCTCAGTGCCCCATGCCTCATCCCTAAGGTTGTATGGCAGGTTAATAACACGAGCCCAGAGATGAAGTCGGTCAAAGTTCACCTCGTCCGGGCGCATGCACTCCTCAAAATCAACAAGGATTACCGCATGGTTGCTGACATGCCACGGTGATCCTGCCCAAATCCTATCTCTGTCGCGCTTGGATTCCAGCTCCACCACGAACATATTGTCCCCCATAGATCGAAATTGTAAACCTAGGAGGTTTCCCCAAGCCGGGCGAAGTGCGTTACCTATCGTCTGAATATGGAGTAAGTTTCGATGCAGCACCTTCCCCGCAAGTAGCCACTTCGGCGGATTCTCATCCTCCCGATCGTCTAGGAT
Source organism: Aegilops speltoides (assembly GCA_021437245.1). NCBI lineage: Eukaryota > Viridiplantae > Streptophyta > Magnoliopsida > Poales > Poaceae > Aegilops > Aegilops speltoides. The sequence continues at coordinate 571,154,511 of CM038143.1, read as the reverse complement.
CAACGGAGTTGCTTCCTCGTCTGTGATGCCGAGTTTCCCCAGGGCTTCCTCGAGATGAACCCTAGCTGCGCCTGGCGAACCCGGGGTTGCCCGTGCCTCTTTCCCACGATCTGAAGCCCCCCGCGAAGGAGGGACGTCAGCCTTCGTCTTGCCGGAGCCCGATGCAGCCATCTAGCTCAGCTTCCCTGCGCCCCGTCGATGAAGATCGGACGTGCGCCGCCGTCGCTCCCAGAAACCCTAATCGCCTCTGTTGGGGGCGCCGGGTTTTCCGGAGATCGCAATTAAGAAGCCTCCCAACCAACCAAAATCGAGCAAATGAACTGTGAAAACTTGGTTTTGTATTTCGCTGGATTGTATTCGTTCGGGTTTAAACTCAGATCTTGCCGAGAGGATTGAACGCAAGATATTCAAGCTCAAAATTGGGAAAAAAGAAAAGAGAACTCAAACAACCAAAAGCATGACAACGCTCAGTACGAGGGTTTCCTGGGTCAAGTTTAAAAGGGCGATTGTATGACGTGCCGAGCAGAGCCGATAAGTACACGTGTACGTGTGTTTAGACGGATTATAATAACTGGCTCATCCCGTCTGCCCCCGGATCACGCCGCCATGGACGCAGGAGGTTGGTCCGATCTCCCGCCGGATCTGGCCCGCGAGATCTCCCGCCGCCTGCACCACGACGGCGTCGACTTAGCCCGCTTCCACGCCGTATGTAAGCCATGGCGGGACTCCCGGACGACGACGGCGACGAACCAGTTTCTGCCGTTGCTCGTTGCGGCGGTGAAGGAAGACGCGACGCGCCTCGAGATGAGATGCGTCGTCTCCGGGTCCAACTACCGCTCGCAGCCGCTGCTGTTTCGGCCGGCCCGGTGGAACTGGGTGACCAGCTCCAGCGGCACCGCCCTTCGGTGCCTGACCATCGAACGCCTCCGACCTAGTCTCCATGACCCTCTCACCAGAGCAGCCAAACACCTGCCTCTACTCCCGCAATCCCTCGGCCTGTGGGAGGAGATCTATCCCCACGGCCTCCTCTACGGCGACGGCACAACCCTTCTCTACAGCATCTCCAGCGCCGCTTACGTGCATGGGTACAGGTCAGGGTGGACACGGTCCGGGCCGGTCCGGTCCCTGACCGAGCCGTCCTTTGGACCGGCCGTCGGCGGTCCGGACCGGACCGGACCGAGCAGCGTCGCGGTCCTGTTTCTAGGGACCGGACCGGCAGGGACGAAGCCCGAGCCGGACCGAGCGGCTCGTTTGGACCGGCGGAGTTCACCGCAGAGCACGTGCGAGCATGGCGGCGCGGGAGGGCGCTGGAGGCAGCAAAGCTCGTCCGCGGAGATGTCAGGCAGCTTTGGAAGATCAAGAGGGAGCTAGAGGAGCCAAAACAATCACCAGAACGAGCTCATTGGCGACGAACTTGGCACGACGGCCGATGAACGGAGATGAAAAAGACGGTGCCCGATGCGGCGATGTATGACCTCCCATGTCGTGTTCGTTGGTGCATACGATAGATCCGAGTGAGGCGCATCTAATGGACATAGTTTTCAGGGCCAGCGAGTCCATTGGCCACGCAGACGACGACCCCTCGCGGCGGCGGACATAAACGGCGACGGTTTCTTCAGACCCCGCCATGCCTGCGCCGCCACGCCTCGCCACGCCACGCCACGCCCGCCACGCCTCGCATGCCACAGCCACGCCCAGCACGCCCCGCCATGCTCCACCACGCTCTGGCCATGCCCCGCCACGCTCGGCCACGCTCCGTCAAGTTCTTGGTCCGCTCGGTCGGCTCGGTTAAAGCCGGACCGGACGAAGATTTGTCGGGCGGAATGGTGAGCTCGGACCGGCCGATTTTTGGCGGGCTAGGCCCGAGCCGGCCAGATCGAAGGGCCACGAGCCGTCCGAAGACCGCTCGTGTCGCCCACCTCGAGGTACTGAGCCGACGGCGAGTTCGAAGCGGCTCTACTTCGACCAGTGGCGCGACGATGGGCAATCCTCGAGAGGACCACGGAGCTTGATCATTGCTTCGGGGATGGACACCTTCTGAACCTGTTCTGTCGTGTGTCACATACCACGATGGTAGAGTTATTTACCCAAAACCACCACACTTGGGGCTAGGGTAACAACTTGGTACCACATTTAAACCAGGGCACAAAAAACAACCGAAAATGCGCCTAATATGTAACACGGAGCACTGATAGTCTGATAAACTTGTGAAAATAGCGAAACTGACAAATTGGGCCCGCATGTCGGGCTGACAAGGCGACGACTAAAAGCTTTGACTAACTGATGTGGCAAATGAGATGTGGGCCCCATCTGTCAATGACTAGGAAGGTCATCACTTCCCGTATCATTTTCTTTGAGGCATTCCATCGAACAGCTTCTGGGCGCCAATCATTCTCCTCTCGCCGGAGAGAATGAGCAACGCTAGCTCGTCCGCCTCTCCATGGAGCGCCGGCGGCCACGTGCCCAGGCCGGCCCGCCGGCCAGCGAGTAGTTCCCAGCCCCGCCGCACGCCCAGGCTGACGAGCAGCACATGATTGGCCGCGGACGACGGCGAGTGCCCAGGCCGGCCCGCCGGCCAACGAGCAGCGCCCCGCCTCGCCGCGCGCCCGGGCCCACGAGCAGTACAGGACCGGTCGGGGACGGCGGCGAGTGTAGGCGCGGCAGCAGAAGATGCTGTGGCGACCGCCGTGTCCGTCGTCGTTCGTGGCCGGCTGGAGTCGCTGTAGTCCATGGAGTCAAGTGGATGGCTGACGAGCAATTGCTCTTGGACGCCGCTGCAGCTCGTTTTCTGAATTTTTTTTACATCCTCAAGCTTCCTTCTCCATGGCAGTCAAGCTCCAGTGTCCGACATGGACGCCGGCGAGCATGCCCGCGCCCGCATATACGCCTCCCACTCCAGTCGCTCGGCCATAGCGCCCCCGCGGCCGCAGCTCGCACGAGCGCACGCCTGTAGTCCGGCGGCACGCGTGGAGGCTCGTGGCCGACGCCATGGCAGGCAAGCTCCAGTGTCCGTCATGGACGCCGACGAGCATGCCCGCGCCCGCACATACGACTCCCACTCCAGTTGCTCGGCCATAGCGCCTCCACGGCCGCAGCTCGCACGAGCGCACGCCTGTAGTAGGCTCATGGCCGACGCCATGGCAGCGGCGCTCTGGCCTGCAAAGGTGCCCACAAAATGTTTGTGGAAATGCCAATGAAAAAAGGAGGAAGAAGTAAAAAAGAACAAAAAAAAGAACAAATACTTGAGTCATTGACAGGTGGGACCTATGTCCAACTCAGCATATTGTCCACATAAGCATGCCACGTCAGCCCGACATGCGGGCCCAACTTGTCAGTTTCGCTGTTTTCGCAATCAAATTCCTTCATCAGTGCTCCGCGTTACAAATTAGGCGCATTTGTGGTGGTTTTTTGTGCCTGGTTCAAATGTGGTACCAAGTTGTTACCCTAGCCCCAAGTGTGGTGGTTTCGGGTAAATAACTCACGATGGTAAGATCCTGGCCGTCATGAAGCCTGGTGAATGGCACCTCGTCACTCCAAACAGCAATATCTCCTGCAATGAGCTTGTCGAGAGCCAGGGGACGCCGGTGGTGCAGGTGTGGTTTTGCGAATCCACCTGCGCTTACAGCTCGTCCTTGAGTCCGTGGCGATTCTATGGGTGTCAATTAACACCGAGAATCGGCAGTATCGCATGGGGACAAATCCTACATTCTCAAAGTCAAGGTGTCGGTCACGATCCTCGAGGAATCTCCATTGTCGAAATCGTCGGCACAGAGAAGATGAGATGGGTGAGAAGGATGGCCGTGGTCTGGCCGACCGCGTCTTTGTTCTCGATGCGCACCATAGTTTTGTTGTGGATGCGGGCGGGTGCCCAGCGGCCATGGCGGGTGTGCCTACTTTGTCTACCACAATAATAATGCCTTTACATATGGGCAGCGTGCGTGTTCAGGTGCAACCTCATCAATGGGAGGACAGAGCTTGTCAGTGGCTGCCTCAATGTTGGGACTACAAAATGTGCCTGTGGTTCAACCCCGAGTCCGTCATTACTCCTCCCGGTAAACACACACACTGCTAAAAAGTGTTTGAATTTCTAAAGTTGGATTTCTCTTATAATGAAATCTCCTATTATTATGTACTAGTATTGATCTAATGGTGGCATCAACCTAATACACCATACACGAGCTTAACCGGAACACTGCATAAGCCTTCCCAAATTTGTTTTCAATAACAAAAATCATTATGTTTATCTTATCATCACATCAAGCCAATGCAACCGTACATGTGCTAATATGCCATTCATTTTGCTCTGCCAGGAAATCAGTGAGGGTCCACCGAAGCAGCAACAACAGATAGCACCAACAATTTCTAGTCCTCCAAGACACACCATTCACATTGAGAGACATCGTGTGCCCAGGTTTAGGGTGCTGGTGCGCAATCTTCCTCTCACGGTGAACAGCACACAACTGCGACTCTTCTTCAGCGAGCATGGTAAAGTGTCCATGCTGAGGTGATTTTCTATAAGAAGACCAAGGCCTCACAGGGTATTGGCCATGTAACCATAGAGACAGCACATTCCCATCAGGAAGATGCTCTTGCTGCTCTCAATGAACTGGTTTTGGACGGATGCTGTCTCAAGGTTAGCTTGATTAAGGAGGAGCAGCCACCACAACGTCGGCATCAGCGCAGATAGATCTAAAAACTTGGATTTCCATTTTTTATCATTATAAAAGTGAATATACAATGATTGTGCATGTTTGTATGTGTTGCTGCTTTGAGATCTTCTTGCCTTCGTATTTTTCAGTGGAGTGATTGATCAAGCTAAGCTAGCTAGGTTAGTACTCCTTTATCTCACAAGTAGGGATGTCAACCGGGTCCCGTTTAATCCCGTTTAAAATCCACTTATGATATGATAGTTCAAAAAGGTTTTTTGTTTGTTTGACGAAAATGAACTATCAAGCTAGCAAAAACTAACTAAACGGGATTGCGGACGCCATTTATTTGCCACTTACATCCCTAGTCACAAGTCAAACTTTTAAATCTTTTACGATAAATAATTATTTATATTGGAAATTTGAAAATCACATGTACATATTTGTCTCTAAAAGTATGTTCTGAGTACCAGAATTATGTTGATTTTATAAATATATTAGTAAGAAAGGATTTGCTAATTCCCATGTAGATGAGAATTTGTCTGCACTTGTGTGTTATGTGTTCTCCTGGCAGTATGGCATCTGTGAACGACTTGTGCTAGTTTTGTGTGCATAGTATACAAGTTATTGTGAATTTTGGGCGTAGAGTTTCTACAGCTGAGCTGCAATTTCTAGTTCTCCAAGACACACCATTCACATTGAGAGACATCGTGTGCCCAGGTTTAGGGTGCTGGTGCGCAATCTTCCTCTCACGGTGAACAGCACACAACTGCGACTCTTCTTTAGCGAGCATGGTAAAGTGTCAAGTGCTGAAGTGATTTTCTATAAGAAGACCAAGGCCTCACAGGGTATTGGCCATGTAACCATAGAGACAGCACATTCCCATCAGGAAGATGCTCTTGCTGCTCTCAATGAACTGGTTTTGGATGGATGCTGTCTCAAGGTTAGCTTGATTAAGGAGGGGCAGCCACCACAGCGTCGGCATCAGCACAGATAGATATAATTCTTGGATTTTCATTTTGCTCATTATACAAGTGAAATATACATGGATTGTAAATGCCAGTATGTGTTGCTGCTCCTTGATCGCCTTACCTTCGTATTTTTCAGTGGAGTGATTGATCAAGCTAAGCTAGCTAGGTTTGTACTACTTTATGAGTCAAACGTTTAAATCTTTGACTATGAATAATTATTCATATTGGAAATTTGAAGATCATATGTACATATTTGTGTTGAAAAGTATGTCCTGAGTACTAGAATTATGTTGATTTCATAAATGTATTACTAAGAACGGATTTGCTAATTTCCATGTAGATGAGAATTTGTGTGCACTTGTAGGTTGTGTGTTCTCCTGGCAGTATGGCATCTGTGAAGGACTTGTGCTAGTTTTGTGTGCATAGTATACAAGTTATTGTGAATGTTTGTGTTAATTTAGATTCTGGCGTTTTTGTCCATGTTCAATGCTCAGGGTTATATCAACCCCCTTTTGTTGAAACTCTTCTTTTGATAAAATGGTTTAAAAATGACGACCTCTTCTATGTGTTTCCGTTGGTTTTTTTCCATTGTTTTGTTTTATGCAGTGTTTTTTGTTTTAAAAATGACGACCTCTTCTGTGTGTTTCCGTTGGTTTTTTCCATTGTTTTGTTTTATGCAGTGTTTTTTGTTTTCTTGTACCATGAATAGATCATTACTAAGTCAATTTTATGCTAGATTAGAAAGTTTTTGGTTGCACAGCCATATATACAATGACTACGAGGTTATTATTCCTGTCCTAATCATCTGATTTTTTAGATAGGGATGAATGGATGAATAACTAGTTAAAATACGGTTTCTTTTCCCACCCTAGTCCTATGTTCAGTAGGGACGCTGTCTCTAGGCAGCAAATCTAATTTTTTGTGTGAATCTACAAGAGTCTAGGTAATATCCAATGTTAGGGCATGTACAATGGTTGATAAGACAGTCTTATCTTAAGTCTTGCATGTAATTTAGAGATGGCAAAAAAATATGTCTACAATGGGTTATATCTTAGTCTTATCTTCAATAACTAGTCATTCCTTAAAACAAGGTGAGACAAATTGTGCTAAGAGATCATCTCTTGCCTTATCTTAAATAAGAGAAGACAAACCTTTTCTTATGAGTTTTCCCTCCTCCACCTCATCATTTATCCTACGTGGCACTCCTAAGATAGCACCATTGTACATTCCCAACCTCATATGTGGCTATGAACATCCTAGAGAACCCTAATCTATTGTACACATAGATGTAGTTCTAGATAGGAGATCTACTATTTGTTTAGTGCTGTACAGAATATCCATCGAACCTCCCATGAACATTTGGAATTCAGTATGTGTACAGAATATCCATCGAACCTGATTTTTTTTCTTTTTTCAATACGGATTTTTCAACTACGCTCGCAGTCAGTGCCATGAAAAAACCACTCTCTGCTTTTCATTTAGATTTGTTTAGTTCAGTATTTATCAAGCATGTACTCGAGACTTATCAGTCAATCGTCAGTTTCCCTTTTCCTTGTAATATATTTCGCTCAACAAATGGATCAACTGCATGTTCTTTTTGAACAATATAAATATGTGAAATCTGGAAACTAATAGTCAGGTTGATATTATTTTTTTACATTGTTGGAGCTAATATTTTGTTATGACCTGGACAAAGAGTTGCAGCAAAGAAAATTAACTGCTGCCTGCCTCATCGAGTAAGAAAGGGCGGCACCAATCTGCAGTGAAGTTTGAGTTTGCTATGGTGCTATCCTTAGCATGCAAGGAGTTAGGTAGAATGATTTGTGTCGAGTTGTTGGTATAATATAGTCATGCTAGTGTTGAGAGGGCTAGGTCGTTTCCTTAGTCCTATAGAAGGAGCTGCATAGTTATTGTACCCCATAGCATGTTTGCGCCAGGATGCAGCGTGAAGCATTTGTTTGCTTGTAAAGCATTTTTTACCATGTCTATTGGAGAAATGTATGCACATGTTTGCCAAGTAGTAAGGAAGGGCATATTGCTCCCCAGACAATCTATTTTCTGCGCAGCATGTGTGTGTGTCCACCACAGAAAGAGATGAGAGATTAAGGTTGAGAGGTTTGTGGCCAACATTATTCTCACATGTACATTGGCTATCACACACAAGTCCATATAACATGTTTGTTTTGCCTTTTTTTTTTGTCTTTTTTCGTGATAATTGTATATACATCAGTTTTCTTCAACATTTTTTCTCATTAGTTATGTTTATCTTTACCTCTGTAGATTTTGACTGGCTTATGTAAGTTAATTAACGCCACTATACTTTGTTGTCCCATATGTAGTTCAGATTTTTTGTGTGTTTTTTAAATGCAGGATCTGTTTATATTTGTACGATGTCCAAACCCAAATCGTGCACCCCCTTGTCAGTGTGTTCTGTTCATTGCTGTTTCTCCGAGATATAATTTTCCAACAGCAAAAAATCTTGTGTTTTGGACTTGCAGTAGAATGTTTTGGTGTTGGTATTTTAAACAAGCGAAAATTAGGATCCCTTGATTCAGCGTCCTGACAACCAGCTTAATACATATATTTATTCTTGAAAACGTGATTCATTTTTTTTACAAATGTTTTTCAGCTATCTTTTTCTTTTCTTTTTGAAAAGGAGTACTTAGCCTACATGCGCATTGGTGGTTCTTGTCTTCGCAACCATGAGAAGAGCCTTTTCTTTTCTTCTCTTTTTTGTCTCTTTTGTTGTCCCACCGCACAAGAAATGAGGTTATACATGAATACACCAACCTCGTCATGTGGCAAATGCCTCATTGTCATAGTAGGCAAAGTAGGCGCACCCGACGTCCCTCCTGCGAGGCATCCATGACGAAGCTGTTGAGCCACACAAGGAATAAAGCGAGGTCGGCTAGGCTGCGACCGTCTTTCCTCACCCACTATGTCTTCTTTCCCACAGCTAACGTGTCCTCCTCTATCATTTGTACCAATACCTAGAACTTACAGCAGACATCACTTCCCTGAAAACAGGAATAATTCAGTTGGCCCTGGACAACCACCCGTAGAAGCTCGCCGCGAGACTTAATGACGTGGTTGTACCGGAGCGAGTTGGAGTTGCGCTTCCATAACGCCGCCAGTAGCAGACACAACGCCCATCGACCATGGGCACCTCCCAAGGCTCGTTGGTTCCATGATAGCAGTGATCGGACATACTGGGCTAAACATGCTATGTATCATGCTTTACCCGGGAATGTTTTTGTTGGGCCTTCGTTTCTCACAGGTTCACAGTCCAGGCCCACTACTACTACCCAGCCTGAAAAAACTAATGTACATGCGACGCGAGGGAATACAACCAGTCTCTCCAACTCCTTGTCTCTTCGTTTCTCATAGACGGCGAGCGCAGGACTAGTTGGCAGGGCTAGGAGAGGCTCTAGGCTGGCCTAGAGCCCTAGATGCACATCCGGTGGCGAGTGGATGGCCAGGTCAGTCTAGCTGTCCCCTCTACCCCTCCTTCCTCACTATCGGCTTCGACAATTCCTTCAATAATATTAGTTATTGAATAATTTACGACTCTAATAAGGGTCACATGTGTGGCATGAACACATGGCAACTCTGAATATTTTTAATGGCAAGTTTGGTGACGTGAGTATGGCAGTTTTAGTTGCGAGCATGACAATTTCTTTCCGGAAAGCAAGTTTCAGTTTTTTTGTCTTTTTTGGATGGCAACTTTAGTTAAAAAATGTCAAGGCAAGAGTGCTTCGTGCCACACGTGTGGCGCTTATCACTTGAAATAATTTATCTAGGCTAAGGATTGATAGACACATGGCTTAAAAATTAAGAGAATTTTCCGTTGGGGATGATCATGACTACAGGAAAAATGTATTTGCTGGCTTCTAAAAACTACACAATCATAAGTATGTAGAAAGATGGCAACTTGCAGACTGTGGTATTCATGCAATATTTCTACCTTCTGTCGCCTCATATAATGCATATATTCTTGATGGGTAGTTTGTTGTCTTTCTGCTGGTAAAAGGGGAAGAAATTTTTGTCTTGAGTTTTGGTTAACCGCAAACTGAATATTTGATAATATGATTTGTGTATTGGATGTAAGTAATTTGTACTATGAGCTTGTTACTGTCGGTAGCTCATTTTCTTATTTTCTTATGTACAAACTACCTTCAAATTTTGAATTACTAAATTTCAGAGATCATGAGGATTTTTTTTAATAGAGCAAGCATTGAAAATGTGAATGGTATGCAACCGTAAATAGAAGTTGAGCCGCAGCCACCACCAATCGTAAGTATGTACGAAGATAGCAATTTCTAAAGTTGTCACGGTGAACATTATAAAACATAAAATTGCCATGTTTTGAAAGAAAAATATTTATGAAGTTGCCATGTGATCATAAGAAATTTTTCAAAATTTGACCTTTGTGGAAAAGGACTTATGTTAGAAAAAGCAAAAACAACATGTAAATTTTGCCACGATACTAGTAGAAAATTTTCCAAAAATTTGCCATGACAGAAATATCATGCTCGCAAACACACAAGTCACCTAGTACGTCGCAAGTTTCCAACCACTTATTTTAATTTTGCCTGCCACAACTATAACTAGGTTGTAGCAAAAAAAACATCTATAACTAGATTGGACCAAGCTTGGAACATGGGGTATTACATCAAAGCCGGCGTTGCTTCTCCACGGGTACTCAATGATTGTGTACACCTCCATGTTGTAGTATTTCAGACCTCAACAAGTTTTTGAGTTTGCAAAATGCAGCGGCCTAGATGCTTTCGCACACAAGTACCCCATCATCCAGAAAAGCTACAAGGCGGAGCGACGTGTTTGGCCACTCCCAGTGGATGATGTAGCTTGACCCACTGCGGTAAGTTTGAGCCAGCACCGTCCATGTCGGTGCACATCCACATATCAAGCCACTGGTCATTGTTTTTCTGGGGGCATGTTACACACAACTCTCCACGCAGCTCGGACAAGGTGAACTTCTCTTGCTTGAGTAACGACCAGCAAGGAGGCGGTGAAGGACGCTGAATATTTTGTCGTCCAACCTGATGAACACCTCCACATGAGGTGGATAGAGGATGCTCGTCATGAACTCACTTTGGTGGAAGAAGCGAACAACCACATAGTCACCAGTGCGGGGGTTGCTCCCCTGGCCGAAAGAGTTTTAACTAACCCAACAGTTCTGGACGGCACTGGGCTCCCTGGCAGCGTGAGGACACATCGCATGGCACGGTTAAGCACTAGCAACAAGGACTAGGTCACCATCAATACCAGGAAGTCGCGATGTGGCACCACTGCAGCAGCGAGTCCACGCGGTACACAAGGGTCGTTGTGCGTGGGTCTCCTCCACGGTAGAGACATGTGGTGGTCACGACGTGGGAGTCATGTGTATGTTTCTTGCCAGCCAGTTTTGATCTATAGAGTGATGAGCAGGCATAGATGATGTTCCTAGTGGAGGCGAAGGTCGCGATGGAAGGACGGGTCGATGGAGATGGTGCGCTCCCATGCCTTGGAGACGGACCTGAACCGAAGAAGCGATGTGACAGATAGCTGAAGTAGGATCTCCGTGACAACCTCATGCAGGATGTGCCGCGTCGGCGTTGGCCTCCTCCTCCTCTTCTCATCCGTTGGTGCCGTCGTCGCGCCTCCGACGGTCGCGTGGAATAGATCGATCAACTCCATTGCTTGATCGACTTGCTCTAGGGCACCTCTATTTCTCGCTTTACGCGAGCACAGGGGAAGCCATAGCGTCGGGGCACCCCTAGATGGGCTGGCCCAGCAGCACGCGAGGCTACAACCTATTTTTTCTATTTTCCGTTCTTGTTTTTCTTTATTTTTGTACTTTTTAATACACTAAAATATTCTACATATATACAGAGAACAATCTTCAAAAACACATTTGAAAAATGTTGAGCAAGTATTTAAAAAATGTAATTAAGTATTACGAAATGTTGAACAAGTATTTAAAAAATGTTGAACAAGTATTTGAAAATGCTGAATAAGTATTAATTTTTTTGAACAAGTATTTAAAATTTTTCAATAAGTATTAGAAATGTTGAAAATTACTAAAAATGTTGAATGAGTATATGAAAAATGTTGAATATTTATTTGAAAAACTGTTGGATAACTATTAAAATGTTTAATAAGTATTAAAAATATTGAACATGTATTAAAAAATGTTAAATAAGTATTAAAAATTTTGAATGGGTATTTGAAAAATGTTGAACATCTATTTAATTTCTTTTGCATAAATATTTAAAAATGTTGAATATCGGCGGACAATGTTGAGCGTGTACAAAAATATGTTGATCACTTATTAAAAAATATTGATGACATATACAAAAATGTAGAATAATAACCAGAAGAACAAAAAAAGGAAAAAAGAAACAAAAAAGAACAAAGAAACAAAATACAAAATGCAAAATGCAAAAAAGAATGAAAAAACAGAGAGAAAGGGAAAAAATCAAAATAAAAGAAAGAAAAAAGGAGAATAAAGAAAAAACTAAGGAAATCACAAAAGAAAGGTCGCGCCCCTAGATCTAACCGTGAATGGAATGTGGGCGTAGTGGCTAGCAGCACCGTCTGGTATCCTTTTGTGGCCATGCATCGATTCCTTGTTCTCCCTTTTTCAGGTCGCGCTCTGGGCGCTCCCTTCGGATTTTATTTTTCTTTATTTTCCGCACACGTTTTCGGCTCTTCAAGCTGTTTTTTTAGTTTTTTACCTTTTCGTTTTCCACCGGTCTTTCTTAACTTTTGGACAAATTTCTTTTTTCGAAAACAAAATCACGAGAAAAAAGTGTCTTTTTTGCTTCTGCGAGAGGCACGGTCGTGCCTCTCGAAAACAGAAAAAAAAAGTGCTTTTTTTTTGCTTTCGCGAGTGGCACGGTTTTGCATCCGCGAGAGGCACGTTGTGCTTTCGCGAGAGGCACGGGCATGGCCGTGCCTCTCGGAAACGGAAAAACGTGTTTTCTATTTTTTTTTCTTCCAAAAGAGGCACATTTTTGCTTCCACGAGAGGCACAGTTGTGCTTTCGTGAGAAACCACAACTTGCCTCCAGCGAAAAAACATGTTTCTATTAATTAATTTATTGCTTGGAGAGAGCGCGGTTATGCTTTAGCGACCGTGCCTCTCGAAACGGAAAAAAATGTGTTTTATATTTTTTCCTTCCGCAAGAAACGCAGTTTTGCTTCTGCGAAAACGCAGTCGTGCCTCTTTGAAAAGGAAAAATCCATGCTCCCGGTTCGGGTTTTTTCGTGAAAAAAAGTTTGTCAAAACCTATCAACATGGGATCTAGTTTTGAAGATCTCAGCGCGAGAAATCCAACGGTGAAAACGGCTCAAAATTTGGACGCGCGGTTTATGAGGTACAACGTTTTTAACAAACGGATCTTTGAAAAAAGGAAAAACTCCCAGGTTACGACAAGTGGGGCACATGCAGCGCGCCACTTGTCATAACCCGAGGAGATGAGAGTGATCTTTGCAAGGGGTACTCCTTAATTAGTGATTTCAGAGTTTCCTAACGACTCGCTTAATGCAACAAATAGTCGCCGCGCTTGCTGTCAAGCAGCTTGCATCAATTTGCTGGGCTGCATGAAAGCGGCCCAGCATGACGACTGGGCCTTGCTGTAACACATGCGTGAAAAGACTGGCAACACAACCAAGGTTTTTTTTTCTTCAGAATCTTGGAATAAATAACAAAAATGTTAGGGCATGTACCTGAGATGTTCGTTACTTTGTGTTGTCTACAAAATCCTGTGGGAAAAAGTATTATTGTGACCCTTGTTAAAACTCAAGTTTACAATTCAAAACTCTATGGAAATAGGGAAGAATGAACCCTTTAGCAAAACTGATGTAAAAAAAATTTCCTACCGTAACGAAAGTTTGTACCCACTAGAAGGATGCAGAAAGTATCCCATTTAGCACATAAGTGACATGAATACGAACAACAAATATAAACATCTTTAAAAAAAATAGAAGAGTGGTTTTTCTAAGCACAAGTGGAACCGTTATTATGTTTACCCTCCAGCATTGCTTTGACATATGTTTACCCTCCACAACAGGGATCCTTTGAAGAAGGTCGGTAGACGTCTACCACATGTTGATAGAGCACAGTGGTTAAGTCGATGTCTCGCGTTAGTACCGGTCAGTACCTCCAATGTTGAACCCCTCCACACGGTGTGCATAGCGGCAGCCGGCCATAGTCATGGTTTCACACTCGGTTCGGTGGAAAACGTGAGCAACCTTGTAGGCATCCGAACGAGGGTCGTGGTTTCACAAATGCTTGGTGGTTGAGTGAATGGTGCGGTGCGAAGCCTCCATGGTCCCATATGCAGCTTGAGGATGCGACGGTTGGGCCACTTGCACCTCAACTAAGTAGGCAACAATACCAGCCCGTCGCAATGGATGAAGTCGTGATCCAGACGTGTGGAGAAGGACGAGGTCGGCATGAACTGTACGACGATGTTGTAGTCAGAATACACGGGCGACATGCAAGAACATTATAGCTAATAACTACTAAGCTGACGTATATACATGCAACTCGATCGAACATTGTCGATGTCCCCCCATCCGAGGCATCCTGTGCGTGTGAAGATTACTTCTAGCGTGACTTTTCCAAACAAGTACTGTTGGCTGCCTCCTCGCGGCGCCGCTCTTCTTCTTCCTCGAGCTGCCTCGCTCCGCTCCTCTCTCTCTCTATCTGTTGGTTTCTCTCACACAAGAACACACACACATGGTGAAACTCTACACACACAACCAAGGAAGAGCACAAAGGGCTTTGCAACGAAGCACTCTCCTTGGCACCATAAACGCTACATCTTTTCTACAGCCCTCACGGCCTCTTTCCTCATTAATCAAAGCACTATTTATACAAGGGACTATGCACACACGAACCAGCCACCGCTCTCGGCAGCCCCACTAACGGCACGATCTCCATGCACGCATACTCTCAACGGCCACACGACGTAGCCCACTGGGAACTTTTCTCATCCCAACTAACTCACGCATGAAGCTAGCAACTATCTGCATGCAGCTAACTACCTGAACCGAACGCATACACTTATCACTACAAGAGTTGACCAGATGACCCGGCTCAACCTATCACGCTCCAGTCTCTTGTGCGACTTGCCGCTTCACGCAGCACCACGGCTTCACGCCGCATCGTCATCTTGCCATACTCGCCGCATCGCACGGCAGCCCGGCATCTCGCCTCCTCCGCACGTCGTTGCTGAAGCTTCGCCGGACAAACAACACACTAGACTAGAGTATATGCAGAACAAAGTAGACATGCACCTACATATGACAAGATTAGTTCTAACAATCACCTCCCTAATCTTGTCATGCCAACTTGCCAAAACCTCATGCGGATCACCCGCAACATCTTGCCAAGACTTTGCAGCGGCAAGATCACACCACCTGCCTCACGCTGCAGCTTCACCATGGTGCATCATCAATCTCCACTTGCACGTTCTTCAGCAGCATCACACCACTGGTCACGTACGTCTTGCCGTCGTCGTCGCAGCACCTCATCTTGGGGATGGCGTCATACCACCCAGAACACCTCCGCGGCTAGCTTCACATCGATCCTCATGATGGCCTCACCTGCTGTACATCGATCTTCTCAGCGGCATCTCATCATCGTCTTGTCGGCATCGCACCGTCGTCATGGCAGCATCGCACTGCCATCTTCTCCTAGCGGTATCGCACCGCAAGCACCTGTTCACGCGGCATCACACCGCAAACACCTCCTTGTCGTGGGCGACGCCGTCGCAGTGCCGGTCACCACGCCGTCTCCATCTAATCGTGGTCGACGCCGTCGCAGCGCCCATCACCACGCCCTCTTGCCGCATGCAGCGCCACCTATCATCGAGGGCGATGTCGTCGCGACGCCGATCACGACGCCATCATCATCTTGCGGCATCGCACCACACCGGGCCACCTGCGAGATCGCGCCACCGACAGCCTCCGCCTCACGCCGCTGTCCTCCATCTCACATGGAGTCGGCCGCGCGGCCGTCGCCGCCTCGAATCGACGAGGCTCTGATACCAAATGTTGGCTGCCTCCTCGCGGCGCCGCTCTTCTTCTTCCTCGAGCTGCCTCGCTCCGCTCCTCTCTCTCTCTATCTGTTGGTTTCTCTCACACAAGAACACACACACATGGTGAAACTCTACACACACAACCAAGGAAGAGCACAAAGGGCTTTGCAACGAAGCACTCTCCTTGGCACCATAAACGCTACATCTTTTCTACAGCCCTCACGGCCTCTTTCCTCATTAATCAAAGCACTATTTATACAAGGGACTATGCACACACGAACCAGCCACCGCTCTCGGCAGCCCCACTAACGGCACGATCTCCATGCACGCATACTCTCAACGGCCACACGACGTAGCCCACTGGGAACTTTTCTCATCCCAACTAACTCACGCATGAAGCTAGCAACTATCTGCATGCAGCTAACTACCTGAACCGAACGCATACACTTATCACTACAAGAGTTGACCAGATGACCCGGCTCAACCTATCACGCTCCAGTCTCTTGTGCGACTTGCCGCTTCACGCAGCACCACGGCTTCACGCCGCATCGTCATCTTGCCATACTCGCCGCATCGCACGGCAGCCCGGCATCTCGCCTCCTCCGCACGTCGTTGCTGAAGCTTCGCCGGACAAACAACACACTAGACTAGAGTATATGCAGAACAAAGTAGACATGCACCTACATATGACAAGATTAGTTCTAACAATCACCTCCCTAATCTTGTCATGCCAACTTGCCAAAACCTCATGCGGATCACCCGCAACATCTTGCCAAGACTTTGCAGCGGCAAGATCACACCACCTTGCCTCACGCTGCAGCTTCACCATGGTGCATCATCAATCTCCACTTGCACGTTCTTCAGCAGCATCACACCACTGGTCACGTACGTCTTGCCGTCGTCGTCGCAGCACCTCATCTTGGGGATGGCGTCATACCACCCAGAACACCTCCGCGGCTAGCTTCACATCGATCCTCATGATGGCCTCACCTGCTGTACATCGATCTTCTCAGCGGCATCTCATCATCGTCTTGTCGGCATCGCACCGTCGTCATGGCAGCATCGCACTGCCATCTTCTCCTAGCGGTATCGCACCGCAAGCACCTGTTCACGCGGCATCACACCGGCAAACACCTCCTTGTCGTGGACGACGCCGTCGCAGTGCCGGTCACCACGCCGTCTCCATCTAATCGTGGTCGACGCCGTCGCAGCGCCCATCACCACGCCCTCTTGCCGCATGCAGCGGCCACCTATCATCGAGGACGATGTCGTCGCGACGCCGATCACGACGCCATCATCATCTTGCGGCATCGCACCACACCGGGCCACCTGCGAGATCGCGCCACCGACAGCCTCCGCCTCACGCCGCTGTCCTCCATCTCACATGGAGTCGGCCACGCGCCGTCGCCGCCTCGAATCGACGAGGCTCTGATACCAAATGTTGGCTGCCTCCTCGCGGCGCCGCTCTTCTTCTTCCTCGAGCTGCCTCGCTCCGCTCCTCTCTCTCTCTATCTGTTGGTTTCTCTCACACAAGAACACACACACATGGTGAAACTCTACACACACAACCAAGGAAGAGCACAAAGGGCTTTGCAACGAAGCACTCTCCTTGGCACCATAAACGCTACATCTTTTCTACAGCCCTCACGGCCTCTTTCCTCATTAATCAAAGCACTATTTATACAAGGGACTATGCACACACGAACCAGCCACCGCTCTCGGCAGCCCCACTAACGGCACGATCTCCATGCACGCATACTCTCAACGGCCACACGACGTAGCCCACTGGGAACTTTTCTCATCCCAACTAACTCACGCATGAAGCTAGCAACTATCTGCATGCAGCTAACTACCTGAACCGAACGCATACACTTATCACTACAAGAGTTGACCAGATGACCCGGCTCAACCTATCACGCTCCAGTCTCTTGTGCGACTTGCCGCTTCACGCAGCACCACGGCTTCACGCCGCATCGTCATCTTGCCATACTCGCCGCATCGCACGGCAGCCCGGCATCTCGCCTCCTCCGCACGTCGTTGCTGAAGCTTCGCCGGACAAACAACACACTAGACTAGAGTATATGCAGAACAAAGTAGACATGCACCTACATATGACAAGATTAGTTCTAACAAGTACTACATGCCAGAAAAACAAATCCTCAAAACCTTAATATGTAAGAGTTGATTATTTTCCAGCCACACCGGGTAAAGTGAAAACAACATAATTTAAACACAATGGCTATATGTAAGTTGTCCTTTTCTTACAATTCGGGTCAGTCAATTTTGAAGAACACAACACACTGCGCCGAGGCCAAAGGCGGTGGTAACAGAGCGAGTGCAGCGAGGCTTGGGGACGCCAGCGACACCTTGGCGGGAATGAGCCATGGCTGGAAATGACTCCATTGCCGCCACATCTCATGTGGGCGCAAGTCGAAAATAACGGTTCGAGTGTTGGGGATGCTGACTTGCGACAAGTCTGGTTCTTTTTAAGATTTAGACTTTAGAGGGATGGCCGAAGGCGACGGTGAAGGGAGGGTCGGGTAGCTATGCTGGCGGGAGGGTAGGCGGCCTCGGGCCGCAGAGGCAGGCAAATCGGTTAGTGTCGGCAGGGGACAATTGAATAACGAAAGGAAACAATACCGACTCGATGTTGATGAAGGTACGATATCCGTCGGATGCTCATCCAACGGTGCGACGGAATCAACTTGCCACACAACATTTTGTAGACGACTTGCCCTTAGTCGGGCCCTAATTTCGAAGGATCGTACTCCATGTAATGCGCATAGGCACGATACAAGTAGCACTATCGATGTCACCCCGAAGCATCATGGCCGATCCCTTGGTACAGAGCCGAGTCGCATGGCCTCACATTCGGTCTATATCTTTCTTGAAGATGAAACACATACTCACATATACATACTCATATGACGGAGGAATATACTTCCATGCCCACAAACTCGCAGATATTCCATCCCAAATTCCCAATGAATTGCTGAATTTTGCTTGCCCCATTTATAACTAGATTGGGACCAAGCTTGGAACATAAGATATCACATCGAAGTTGGCCTTGCTTCCGAGTGGGAACTCAACGGTAGTGTCTGCCTCCAGGTTGTAGTATTTCAGACTTTTCACTCGAAATTTATCGTTGACCTTGACATGTTTTTGAGTTTGCAAAATGCAGCGGCACAGATGGTTCCCTTGGGCTTTGCACACGAGTACCCCGTCATCTAGCATAGCGACCGGACGGAGCGACGTTTGTGGCCAGTCCCACTGGATGATGTAGCGCTTGTCCCATTGTGGCAGGTTGGAGCCAGCACCGTCCATGTCGGTGCACATCCACATATCAAGCGATTGGCCGTCGCTTTGCCGGGGACATGCTACACACAACTCTCCACGCAGCTCAGACAAGGTGGAATTCTTTTGGTCGAGCAACGACCAGCAAGGAGGCGGCGGAAGGATGCTGAATGTTTCGTTGTCCAACCTTAACCGGTGGAAACCAGTCATAGGATGCTGATATTGGCCGATGGTCCAGAAGAAGGACCCCTGGAAGAAAACTGTTTTCTGCCATAACATGATGGGGTGCGGCGGCTGCGCCCATGTCTGGCGCCAATGCTGGTCGATCCCTATGGTGAACACCTCCACATATCAAACGATTGGTCATCGCTTTGCCGGGGACATACTACACACAACTCTCCACGCAGCTCGAATAAGGTGGAGGTCTTTTGGTTGAGCAACGACCAGCAAGGAAGCGGCGGAAGGACGTTGAATGTTTCGCTGTCCAATCTTAACCGGAGGAAACCAGTCATAGCCTGCCGATATTGGCCGATGGTCTAGAGGAAGGACCCCTGGAAGAATATTGTTTTCTGCCATAACATGATGAGGTGTGGCGGCTGCACCACCGTCTGGCGCCAATGTTGGTCGGTCCCTATGGTGAACACCTCTGCATGAGGTGTCAAGTGGCCAACGTTTTGGCTACCGATTCCCAAGAAAATACTGAGGGTGGGCGAGAAACGCGGATACCGTGGTTACCGTGAAATTCTAAGGAAATACCGCTCGAATTTTTAAAATGCAATTTGAATTCATAATTTTCTGACCTAGGAATATATTAGTATAGAGCTCAAATAGTTTAGGAAGTTACTGTTGGCGCAGTGATAGGTTCTCCCCGTCGGTCCTCAACGCATGCGAGGTCGTGGGATCAATTCTCCAACTGTGATTTTGAATTTTTATTTAAGAGTTGCACAGTAGCTTACATGTTTCACAGGAGTTTGTGTCCCTACTTGACCAGACTATCCTGTTGAAATTCGAAATATTTTGCTCGGTACGCTTGAAATTCAAAATAGTTTGCTCGGTACGCAGCTTTCTCGTGGGGTAGCGAGAAACGCGGGTACTGGGTGGTAGCCGAATTTTCCACCCGGTACCCAAAACCCTGCAAGTGGCCAATGTGAGGCCAAAATCGGTGGAAGAAGCGGCCAATGATGTAGTCATCGGTGCAAGGGTTGCACCCTACACTAGTAGAAAAAGGGGCAATGGTCCAGGCCGGGCCAGCCCATTAGTCCCGGTTCAGTCCAGAACCGGGACCCATGGTGGCATGGACCCGGTTAAGTGAGCCACAGGGGCGGCCGGGCCACGTGGGCCATTGGTCCCGGTTTGTCTGGACCTTTTGGTCCCGGTTGGTGGGACGAACCGGGACCAATGGGCCTCGCTCCTGGCCCATCACCATTGGTCCCGATTCGTGGCTTGAACCGGGACCAAAGGCTGCCCTTTAGTCCCGGTTCATGCCACCAATCGGGACTAAAGGGTTGGTCCTCGTTGCGGTCAGAGTTTAGTCCCACCTCGCCAACCGAAGGGCGCTCACACCGGTTTATAAGCCCCTCCCTCTCTGCCTTGTTGAGCTCCTCTCAAAGTGAAAATAGATGCCCTTATACAGGGAATTTGACCTAAATTCATACTGAATTTCTCTGAAGTTCATAGAAATTTATTATGAATTTAGGTTGAATTCTCTCTATAGGCGCATCTATGCTCATTTTTTTAGTAAAGTTAATCACAAACTTGTGATTCACACAAATTTCAAAGATTCAAATTTTAACTATTCATGCCACCAACCGGTTCATGCCACCAACCGGGACCAATGATATGCCTATATATACCATGCCAAAATGAAAGAGAGGCGCAATGCTCATATGCACGTTGCTTAGCTTCAGGCCAACGTGCAGGTGAGCACTGAGCTTCTCCCTTCATCGTCTCTACACTCAGGGCTTATAAACCGCTGCGAGTGCCTCTCGCTTGGCGAGCTGGGACTAAAAAATAGCTGCAGAAAGAATCAACTAAAAAACTCTTTTACCGGTTCATGCCACGAACCGGTACTAAAAGGTGCTCGTGGGGCACCAGCCTTAAAACCTGTACCAAATAAAATGCCTTTGTAATAGCCTTAGAACTGGTACTGAAGGAATCAACTAAAAAGCTTTTATAAACCTCTAGTATTATTGAAACTAAAATTAAATAGGATTTCTTTAAGAGAACCTTTAAGGAATGCAGTTTTGACATCCATTTGCCAAATTTCATAAAATGTGGCAATTGCTAACATGATTCGGACAGACTTAAGCATCTCTACAGTTGAGAAAATCTTATTGTAGTCAACACCTTCAATTTGTCAAGAACCTTTTTGCGACAAGTCGAGCTTTGTAGATAGTAACACTACTATCAGCGTCTGTCTTAATCTTGAAGATCCATTTATAGAATATGGCTTGCCGATCATCGGGCAACTCCACCAAAGTGTTGGGGAACGTAGCAGAAATTCAAAATTTTCCTACGTGTCACCAAGATCTATCTATGGAGAAACCAGCAACGAGGGGAAGGAGAGTGCATCTACATACCCTTGTAGATCGCTAAGCGAGCGTTCAAGAAACGGGGTTGAAGGAGTCGTTCTCATCGTGATCCAAATCACCGGAGATCCTAGTGCGAGCAGACGGCACCTCCGCGTTCAACACACGTACAGCCGGTGGCGTCTCCCGCCTTGATCCAGCAAGGAGAGAGGAGAGGTTGAGAAGACTCCATCCAGCAGCAGCTGGCAGGCGTGGTGGTGGTGGAGGCGTGGTAGTCCAGCGAGGCTTCGCCAAGCACCGCAAGATATGAGGAGAAGGGAGAGAGGTATGGCTGCGCCAGCAGGAGGAGGAACTTCGTGTATTGGGCTGCTCCTATGCCTCCATATATATAGGGGAGAGGGGCTGCGCCCCACCCAGGTTTCCACCCCTAGGGGCGGCCAGCCCAGATCCCATCTGGGTGGCGGCCAAAGGGGAGAGAGGGGCGGCGCTGGGGTGGGCCTTAGGGCCCATCTGCCCTAGGGTTTTCCCCTCCCACTCTCCCTGCGCTTGGGCCCCTTGTGGGGCGCACCAGCCCACACAGGAGCTGGTTCCTCCCACACATGGCCCATGCAGCCCTCCGGGGTAGGTGGCCCCACTTGGTGGACCCGGGACCCTCCGGTGGTCTGATGCGTTCCGATAAAACCGAAACTTTTCCGGTGACCAAAACAGGACTTCCCATATATAAATCTTTACCTCCGGACCATTCCGGAACTCCTCGTGACGTCCGGGATCTCATCCGGGACTCCAAACAACATTCGGTAACCACATACAAGCTTCCTTTATAACCCTAGCGTCATCGAACCTTAAGTGTGTAGACCCTACGGGTTCGGGAGACATGTAGACATGACCGAGACGTTCTCCGATCAATAACCAACAGCGGGATCTGGATACCCATGTTGGCTCCCACATGTTCCACGATGATCTCATCGGATGAACCACGATGTCAAAGACTCGATCGATCCGTATACAATTCCCTTTGTCCAGCGGTATTTTACTTGCGAGATTCGATCGTCGGTATACCGATACCTTGTTCAATCTCTTTACGGCAAGTCTCTTTACTCGTTCCGCAACACATCATCCGTGATCAACCCCTTAATCACATTGTGCACATTATGATGATGTCCTACCGAGTGGGCCCAGAGATACCTCTCCGTTTGCGGAGTGACAAATCCATCTCGATCCGTGTCAACCCAATAGACACTTTCGGAGATACCTGTAGTGCACCTTTATAGTCACCCGATTCGTTGTGACGTTTGATACACCAAAGCACTCCTACGGTATCCGGGAGTTACACGATCTCATGGTCTAAGGAAGAGATACTTGACATTAGAAAAGCTCTAGCAAGCGAACTACGATCTTTTATGCTATGCTTAGGATTGGGTCTTGTCCATCACATCATTCTCCTAATGATGTGATCCGTTATCAACGACATCCAATGTCCATAGCAGAAACCATGACTATCTGTTGATCACAACGAGCTAGTCAACTAGAGGCTCACTAGGGACATCTTGTGGTCTATGTATTCACACGTGTATTACGATTTCCGGATAATACAGATTATAGCATGAATAAAGACAATTATCATGAACAAGGAAATATAATAATACTTTTATTATTGCCTCTAGGACATATTTCCAACAGTCTCCCACTTGCACTAGAGTCAATAATCTAGTTCACATCGCCATGTGATTAACATTGACAGTCACATTGCCATGTGACCAACATCATCAAATGAGTTACGGGGTTTGATCATGTTTTGCTTGTGAAAGAGGTTTTAGTCAGCGGTCTGAACCTTTCAGATCCATGTGTGCTTTAAAAAAAAAAATTTAGGTCATATTGTAAATGCTGCTTCCATGCTCCACTTGGAGCTATTCCAAATAGTTGCTCCACTATCGTATCCGGTTTGCTACTCGAGTCGATCGGATAGGTGTTAAAGCTTACATCGGCGTAATCCTTTATGCGAACTCTTTATCACCTCCATAATCGAGAAACATGTCCTTATTTACTCCAAGGAAAATTTTGACCGCTGTCCAATGATCCATTCTGGATCATTCTTGTACCCTAGTGACTCATGGCAAGGCACACTTCCGGTGCGGTACACAGCATAGCATACTATAGAGCCTACGTCTGAAGTATAGGGGACGACCTTCGTCCTTTCTCTCTATTCTGTCGCGGTCGAGCTTTTAAGTCTTAACTTCATACCTTACATCTTAGGCAAGAACTCCTTCTTTGACTGAACCATCTTGAACACCTTCAAGATCATGTTTAAGGTATATGCTCATTTGAAAGTACCATTAAGCGTTTTTGATCTATCCTCATAGATCTTGATGCTCAATGTTCAAGTAGCTTAATCCAGGTTTTCCATTGAAAAACACTTTTCAAATAACCCTATATATTTTCCAGAAAATCATTTCTGATCAACAATATGTCAATAACATATACTCACCAGAAATTCTATAGTGCTCCCACTCACTTCTTTGGAAATACAAGTTTCTCATAAATTTGTATAAACCCAAAATCTTTGATCATCTTATCAAAGTACATATTCCAACTCCGAGATGCTTACTCCAGTCCTTAGAAGGATCGCTGGAGCCAGCATACCTTTTAGCATCCTTAGGATCGACAAGAACTTTCGGATTGTATCACATACAACCTTTCCTTACGAAGACTGGTAAGGAAACTCGTTTTGACATCCATCTGCCAGATTTCATAAATGCGGCTAATGCTAACATGATTCCGCCGGACTTAAGCATCGCTACGGATGAGAAAATCTCATCGTAGTCAACTCCTTGAACTTGTGAAAAACTTTTCGCCACAAGTCGAGCTTCATAGACGGTGACATCACCGTCCACGTCCGTCTTCTTCTTAAAGATCCATTTATCTCAATGGCTTGTCGATCATCGGGCAAGTCCACCAAAGTCCATGCTTTGTTCTGATACATGGATCCTATCTCGGATTTCATGGCTTCTAACCATTTGTCGGAATTTGGGCCCACCATTGCTTCTCCATAGCTTGTAGGTTCATTGTTGCCTAGCAACATGACCTTCAAGACAGGATTACTGTACCACTCTGAAGCGATGCGCATCCTTGTCACCCTCACGAGTGCGGTAGTGACTTGATCCGAAGTTTCATGATCACTATCATAAGCTTCTACTTCAATTGGTGTAGGTGCCACAGGAACAACTTCCTGTGCCCTGCTACATACTTGTTGAAGTGATGGTTCAATAACCTCATCAAGTCTCCACCATCCTCCCACTCAACTTTTCGAGACAAACTTTTCCTCGAGAAAGGACCCGATTCAAGAAACAATCCCTATTGTTTTCGGATCTGAATTAGGAGGTATGCCCAACTGTTTTGGGTGTCCTATGAAGATGCATTTTATCCGCTTTGGGTTCGAGCTTGTCAACCTGAAACTTTTTCACATAAGCGTCGTAGCCCCAAACTTTTAAGAAATGACAACTTAGGTTTCTCTAAACCATAGTTCATACGGTGTCATCTCAACGGAATTACGTGGTGCCCTATTTAAAGTGAATGTGGTTGTCTCTAATGCCTAACCCATAAACGATAGTGGTAATTCGATAAGAGACATCATGGTACGCACCATATCCAATAGGGTGCAACTATGATGTTCGGACACACCATCAAACTATGGTGTTCCAGGCGGTATTAATTGTGAAACAATTTCCACAATGTCTTAATTGCGTGCCAAAGTTCGTAACTCAGATACTCATCTCTATGATCATATCATAGACATTTCATCCTCTTGTTACGATGATCTTCAACTTCACTCTGAAATTACTTGAACCATTCAATAATTCAGACTTGTGTTTCATCAAGTAAATATACTCAACATTTACTCGAATCATCTGTGAAGTAAGAACATAACGATATTCACTGCATGCCTCAGCACTCATTGGAATGCACACATCAAAATGTGTTACTTCCTACAAGTTGCTATCTTGTTCCATCTTACCGAGGCTTTTCAGTCATCTGTGGTATGATTTGCATATCTCAAGTGATTCAAAATCAAGTGAGTCCAAACAATCCATCTGCATGGAGTTTCTTCATGCATATACACCAATAGACATGGTTCGCATGTCTCAAACTTTTCAAAAACGAGTGAATCCAAAGATCCATCAACATGGTGAAGGAAATATGCCCTAGAGGCAATAATAAAGTTATTATTTATTTCCTTATTTCATGATAAATGTTTATCATTCATGCTAGAATTGTATTAACCGGAAACATGATACATGTGTGAATGCATAGACAAAACAATATGTCACTAGTATGCCTCTACTAGACTAGCTTGTTAATCAAAGATGGTTATGTTTCCTGACCATGAACAAAGAGTTGTTATATGATTAACAAGGTCACATCATTAGTAGAATGATCTGATTGACATGACCCATTCCATTAGCTTAGCACACGATCGTTTAGTATGTTGCTACTGCTTTTATCCATGACTTATACATGTTCCTGTAACTATGAGATTATGCAACTCCGTTTACGGAGGAACACTTTGGGTGCTACCAAGCGTCTGGCGTAATCTGGGTGATTATAAAGGAGTACTACAGGTGTCTCCAAAGGCAGATGTTGGGTTGGCATATTTGAGATTAGGTTTTGTCACTCCGATTGTCGGAGAGGTATCTCTGGGCCCTCTCGGTAATACACATCACTGAAGCCTTGCAAGCATTACAACTAATAAGTTAGCTGTGAGATGATGTATTACGGAGCGAGTAAAGAGACTTGCGTAGCGAGATTGAACTAGGTAATGGATACCGACGATCGAATCTCGGGCAAGTAACATACCGATGACAAAGGGAACAACGTATGTTGTTATGCGATCGACCGATAAAGATCTTCGTAGAATATGTAGGAACCAATATGGGCATCCAGGTCCGCTGTTGGTTATTGACCGAGAATAGTTCTAGGTCATGTCTACATTGTTCTCGAACCGTAGGGTCCGCGCTTAAGGTTTCGATGGCGGTTATTATGAGTTTATGTATTTTGATGTACCGAAGAAGTTGAGTCCGGATGTGATCACGGACATGACGAGGAGTCTCGAAATGGTCGAGACATAAAGATTGATATATTGGAAGCCTATATTTGGAGTTGGAATGGTTCGGGTGAAAACAGAATTCTGCGAGATCTGGGAGGGTTCTGGAACCCCGGGAGGTAAATGGGCCTTAGTGGGCCTTGGTGGAAAGGAGAAAGGGCCAGCCCTAGGTGGCCGCGCGCCTCCCCCTCCCCTAGTCCTACTAGGACTAGGAAAGGGGGCCGGCCCCCTCTCTCTCTTTCCCCCTCCGGTGAATCCTATTCCAACTAGGATTGGAGGGGGAATCCTACTCCCAGAGGAGTAGGACTCCTGGCCAGCGCCTCCCTGGCCGGCCGGCCCCTCCCCTGCTCCTTTATATCACGGGGCAGGGGCACCCTAGGACACACAAGTATTGATCTACGGATCGTTCCTTAGCCGTGTCGGTGCCCCCTCCACCATATTCCACCTCGGTCATACCGTCGCGAAGCTTAAGCGAAGCCCTGCGCCGTGAAACATCAAGATCGTCCTGCACGCCGTCGTCTTGTGGAACTCTCCCTCGACACTCGGCTGGATCGAGTCTGAGGGGCGTCATCGAGCTGTCGTGTGTCAAGAACTTCGGGGCGCCGAGTATGCGGCGCGGGATCGGTCGGATCGCGAGGAGAGCGTCGACTACTTCCTCTCGTTGTGATCGCTTCGCCGGGTCTACAAGGGTATGTGGACAACACTCTCCCTCTCGTTGCTATTCATCACCATGATCTTGCGTGTGCGTAGGAATTTTTTGAAATTACTCGTTCCCCAACAATGGCATCCGAGCCAGGTTTTTATGGTTTGATGTTTTGCAGAGTAGAACACAAGTGAGTTGTGGGCGATACAAGTCATACTACCTACCAGCATGTCATACTTTGGTTCAGCGGTATTGTGAGATGAAGCGGCCCGGACCGACATTACGCGTGCGCTTCTGCGAGACTGGTTTCACCGCTCGAGCACTCGTTGCTTAAAGGTGACTGGTGGGTGCTGTCTCTCTCACTTTAGTTGAACCGAGTGTGGCTCGCCCGGTCCTTGAGAAGGTTAAAACGGAGTCTATTTGTGAAATATCGTTGTGGTTTTGATGCGTGGGTGAGACTGGTTCTTGCTTAAGCCCGTAGCAGCCACGTAAAATTTGCAACAACAAAGTAGAGGGCGTCTAACTTGTTTTTGCAGGGCATGTTGTGATGTGATATGGTCAAGGCGTGATGCTATATTTTATTGTATGAGATGATCATGTTTTGTAACCGAAGTTATCGGCAATGGCAGGAGCCATATGGTTGTCGCTTTATTGTATGCAATGCAATGCATACTGTAATGCTTTACTTTATCACTAAGCGGTAGAGATAGTCGTAGAAGCATAAGATTGGCGAGACGACAACGATGCTACGATGGAGATCAAGGTGTCGCGCCGGTGACGATGGTGATCATGGTGTTGCTGCAGAGATGAAGATCACGAAGCACAAGATGATGATGACCATATCATATCACTTATATTGATTTGCATGTGATGTTAATCCTTTATGCATCTTATCTTGCTTTGATTGGCGGTAGCATTATAAGATGATCTCTCACTAAATTATCAAGAAGTGTTCTCCCGGTATGCACCGTTGCCAAAGTTAAATCGTGCCCGGACACCACGTGATGATCGGGTGTGATAAGCTCTCGTCCATCTACAACGGGTGCAAGCCAGTTTTGCACCGCAGAATACTCGGGTTATACTTGGCGAGCCTAGCATATGCAGATATGGCCTCGGAACACGAGACCGAAAGGTCGGCGTGAATCATATAGTAGATATGATCAACATAAGATGTTCACCATTGAAACTACTCCATTTCACGTGATGATCGGTTATGGTTTAGTTGATTTGGATCACGTGATCACTTAGATGACTAGAGATGTTTTTCTAAGTGGGAGTTCTTAAGTAATATGATTAATTGAACTTAAATTTATCATGAACTTAGTACTGATAGTATCTTGCTTGTTTATGTTTGATTGTAGATAGATGGCTCGTCTTTGTTGTTCCGTTGAATTTTAATGCGTTCCTTGAAAGCAAAGTTGAAAGATGATGGTAGCAATTACGGACTGGGTCCGTAACTTTGAGATTATCCTCATTGCTGCCTGAAAGAGTTACGTCTGGATGCACCGCTGGGTGCGAACTGCTTCTTGATGCTGGCGACGGCGTTAAGAACGTCTTGCGAGCAAAGCTGATGACTACTCTATAGTTCGATGTGCCATGCTTTACGGCTTAGAACCGGGACTTCAACGGCGTTTTGAGCGTCATGGAGCATATGAGATGTTCGAGAGTTGAAGTTAATATTCAACAGAATGCCGGATTGAGAGATATGAAGTCTCCAATAAGTTCTATAGCTGCAAGATGGAGGAGAATAGTTACATTAGTGAGCACATACTCGGAATGTCAGGGTACTACAATCACTTGATACAATTGGGAGTTAATCTTCCGGATGATTGTGTCATTGACAGAATTCTTCAATCACTGCCACCAAGCTACAAAGGCTTCGTGATGAACTATAATATGCAAGGGTTATACCTATACAGAGCTCTTACAATGCTAAAAGCTGCGGAGGTAGAAATCAGAAGGAGCATCAAGTGTTGATGGTCAATAAGACCACTAGTTTCAAGAAGAAAGGCAAAGGGAAGAAGAAGGGAACTTCAAGAAGAACAGCAAGCAAGTTGCTTTGCTCGGAGAAAAAACCCAAGTCGGACCTAAGCACAAACCGAGTGCTTCTCGCAAGCGGTACTGGTCCTTTGAGCGGAACTGCCCCAAGTATTTGGCGGATAAGAAGGATGGCAAGGTGAACAAAGGTATATGTGATATACTTGTTATTGATGTGTACCTTACTAGAGCTCGCGATAGCACTGGGTATTTGATCTTGGTTACATTGCTAATATTTGCAACTCAAAGCAGGGACTACGGATTAGCGAACAACGGCAAAGGGCGAGGTGACGATCGGCGTGGGAAATGGTTCCAAAGTCGATGTGATCGCGGTCGACACGCTACCTCTACATCTACCTTCGGGATTAGTTTTAGACCTAAATAATTGTTATTTGGTGCTGCGTTGAGCATGAACATTATATCTGGATCTTGTTTAATGCGAGGCGGTTATTCATTTAAATCGAGAGAATAATGGTTGTTCTATTTATATGAGTAATATCTTTTATGGTCATGCACCCTTGAGGAATGGTCTATTTTGATGAATCTCGATAGTAGTGATACACATATTCATAATGTTGAAACCAAAAGATGCAGAGTTGATAATGATAGTGCAACTTATTTGTGGCACTTGCCGTTTAGGTCATATCGATGTAAAGCGCATGAAGAAACTCCATCTTGATGGACTTTTGGAGTCACTTGATTATGAATCACTTGGCACTTGCGAACCGTGCCTTATGGGCAAGATGACTAGAACCCGTTCTCGGTACTATGGAGAGAGCAACAGATTTGTTGGAAATCATACATACTGAGATGTATGTGGTCCGATGAATATTGAGGCTCGTGGCGGATATCGTTATTTTCTCACCTTCACGGATGACTTAAGCGGATATGGGTATATCTACTTAATGAAACATAAGTCTGAAACATTTGAAAAGTTCAAAGAATTTCAGAGTGAAGTTGAAAATCATCGTAACAAGAAAATTAAATTTCTACGATCGATCGTGGAGGTGAATATTTGAGTTCTGAGTTTGGTCTACATTTGAAACAATGCGGAATAGTTTAGCAACTCCGCCACCGGAACACCACAGCGTAATGGTGTGTCGAGCGTCGTGTCGTACTTTACTAGATATGGTACGATCTATGATGTCTCTTCTGATTTACCGCTATCGTTTTGGGGTTATGCTCTAGAGGCGGCCGCATTCACCTGAATAGAACACCGTCGAAATCCGTTGAGACGACGCCTTATGAACTGTGGTTTGGCAAGAAACCAAAGTTGTCGTTTCTAAAAGTTTGGGGATGCGATGCTTACGTGAAAAGGCTTCAACCTGATAAGCTCGAACCCAAATCGAATGTGTCTTCATAGGATACCCAAAGGAAACAGTTGGGTACACCTTCTATCACAGATCCGAAGGCAAGACATTTGTTGCTAAAATGGATCCTTTCTAGAAAGGAGTTTCTCTCGAAAGAAGTGAGTGGGAGGAAAGTGGAACTTGATGAGGTAATAGTACCTTCTCCCTTACTTGAAAGTAGTTAAATCGCAGAAATCGGTTTACGAGACACCTACACCAAGTAGTGAGGAAGTTGATGATGTTGATCATGAAACTTCAGATCAAGTTACTCTGAAACCTCGTAGATCAACGAGTAAGATCCGCACAGAGTGATGCGGTAATCCTGTTACGGAAATCATGCTACTAGATCATGATGAACCTACGAACTATGAAGAAGCGATGGTGAGCCCAGATTCCATAAAATGGCTTGAGGCCATGAAATCTAAGATGGGATCCATGTATGAAAACAAAGTATGGACTTTGGTTGACTTGCCGAGGTAGGCAAGCAATAGAAAACAAGTGGATCTTCAAGAAGAAGGCCGACGCCGGCGGTAATATTCTTGTCTACAAAGCTCGACTTATGCAAAAGGTTTCGACAAGTTCAAGGGATTGACTACGATGAGACCTTCTCACCCGTGGCGATGCTTAAGTCTGTCGAATCATGTTAGCAATTGCGCATTTTATGATTATGAAATTTGGCAAATGGATGTAAAGACTGCATTCTGAATGGATTTACGGAAGAAGAGTTGTATATGATGCAACGAAGGCTTTATCGATCCAAAGGAGCTAACAAAGTGTGCAAGCTCCAGCGATCCATTTATGGACTGGTGCAAGCATCTCGGAGTTGGAATAAGCGCTTTGATAGTGTGATCAAGGCATTTGGGTTTGTCAGACTTTTGGAGAAGCTTTGTATTTACAAGAAAGTGAGTGGGAGCTCTGTAGCATTTCGATATTATATGTAGATGACATATTGCTAATCGGAAATGATATAGAATTCTGGATAGCATAAAGGGATACTTGAATAAGAGTTTTTCAATGAAAGACCTCGGTGAAGCTGCTTACATATTGGGCATTAAGATCTATAGAGATAGATCAAGGCGCTTAATTGGACTTTCACAAAGCACATACCTTGACAAAATTTTGAAGAATTTCAAAATGGATCAAGCAAAGAAAGGGTTCTTGCACGTGTTACAAGGTGTGAAGTTGAGTAAGACTCAATGACCGACCAATGCGAAGATAGAGAAAATGAAAGATGTTCCTATGCTTCAGCCATAGGCTCTATCATGTATGCAATCTTGTGTACCGGACCTGATGTGTGCCTTGCTATAAGTTTAGCGAGGAGGTACCAAAGTAATCCAGAGTGGATCATTTGGACAGCGGTCAAGAACATCTGAAATACGAAAAGGACTAAGGATATGTTTCTCGTATATGGAGGTGACAAAGAGCTCATCGTATGGCAGTTACGTTGATGCAAGCTTTGACACTGATCTGGAAGATTCTAAATCGCAGACCGGATCGTATTTACACTAAGCGGAGGAGCTGTCGGTTGGTGCAGTTCTAAACAAAGCGTCGTGGCAGGATCTACATGTGAAGCGGAGTACATAGCAGCTTCGGAAGCAGCTAATGAAGGAGTGCGGATGAAGGAGTTCATATCCGATCTAGGTGTTATACCTAGTGCATCGGGTCCAATGAAAATCTTCGTGACAATCTTTGGAGCAATTGCCTTAGCAAAGGAATCCAGATTTCACAAGAGGACCAAGCACATCAAGAGATGCTTCAATTCCATCCGGGACTTAGTCGGTGGGAGACATAGAGATTTGCAAGATACATACGGATCTGAATGTTGCGAGACCGTTGACTAAGCCTCTTCCACGAGCAAAACATGATCAGCACCAAGACTCCATGGGTGTTAGAATCATTACTATGTAATCTAGATTATTGACTCTAGTGCAAGTGGGAGGCTGAAGGAAATATGCCCTAGAGGCAATAATAAAGTTATTATTTATTTCCTTATTTCATGATAAATGTTTATCATTCATGCTAGAATTGTATTAACCGGAAACATGATACATGTGTGAATGCATAGACAAAACAATATGTCACTAGTATGCCTCTACTAGACTAGCTTGTTAATCAAAGATGGTTATGTTTCGACCATGAACAAAGAGTTGTTATTTGATTAACAAGGTCACATCATTAGTAGAATGATCGATTGACATGACCCATTCCATTAGCTTAGCACACGATCGTTTAGTATGTTGCTACTGCTTTTATCCATGACTTATACATCACTACAAGGATCTGGGTCTATTGCAACAAAATCGTTCGTCGCAACACATGTCGATTTGTTGCGATAAGTACCTATTGCCTCGAAACATCATTCGTTGGCAGCCGTTGCGACTGGACGCATGGTAATAGGTTATTGCCACAAAAAAGCAATCGTGGCAATAAAATGTGCTATTGCAACAACCATGTGGAAAGTCGCCTCATGTTTTTCCGTGGCAACACTCACCTGATGCCACGATTTGCTTTGTGGAGATAGCTTTAATGCAACATGTAAAGAATCGTGGCGACTGATAGCTCGTGGCAATAAACATTCATGGCAACAACTTATGCCAACAACGCTCATTTCGTGGTGCATACTCTTTCATGGCAATATTCAATTGTGGCAATAAATTATAGCAACAATCCTTGTTTTCGTGGCATTAGGCATTTTGCCACAAACCGCTACATTTGTGGCATTAACTTATGGCAACAAATATTCCGGTCATTGTAACAAAAAATTGCGACATACTAGTTTTGGTGGTGATAAGTAGTTATTACAGCGGTGAAATATTTGTAGCGAGAAACTATTACGATAATTTTAATTTTCGTGGTGCTAACATGTGGCAACCAAAAGTCGGTTGTGGCAATAGCCTATTGCAACCTAAAAAAAAATACAGGCATTCAATTGCAATATTCAAAACCATACATGTAATATGTAGATTCATAAAATTCTTAATTCTCATAGCAAATATCCATCAAATGATACTCAAATGTAATTTAGCCATCCTAATTAAGGGCCAAGACTAAACTTCCTGTAATCTAGAGTCCAGTTGAGCTAGATCTTTGGATCCTGCAATCAAGAAATCAAAAAAATAGTTCTAGTTAATGAGTCCAACATAACCTATGCCATACAATTATTCCAAACCCATTGTTAAAAAGAACTGTTGCTAGACTAACTGGAGGAGTAATACTGCGTCGGCAAGCATGTAACGAGGGGTCGAAAAAGTTTTACAAGTGTAAATGTCTAAAGCGTATGCACAACTAAATGTATTAAAAGCTTCGCTATTGATTTAAGTTGTGACTCGATCTATAGTTTCAGTCAATTTCATGTCCCTAGCTAGCACATATTCATTTTTTAAGTTGTGACTCAATGCAGCAGCAACACATGGTGAAAGAGAAGAAGCAGTTGGCTAATTATGAAGGCCAATGACATGCTTACTTGAAAGTGGACCATGAGTTTCAGTTTCTTTGTTTTCAACCACTTGACGGTTTTGTCCTAAAAACAGAAAGAACAATTATAGGTGACGCATCAACATTGACACTGTAAAAGATGAAACAAGAATAACACGATCCAACACATGAATAATCCCAGCTGATGCAAAAGCATGCCGAATGCACATCATTGAATAACTATAGAATAACCAAAAGTCAGTGTACTCACTTAAACATCCTGGGACTCTGTGTTAGACCATGTTCCATTCTTCACCTGGGCGAGAGTTAGCAGCGAGGCATACATATTTAGTTAGACTCATACCTTCTCAAAACTTAGTTGCGAGTAAGATTTTGATCTAATTCTGTGTTTTGTCTTCTATTTCTTACGGTTATCGGTGTTCTTTCGGTTGTGTTCCTATCAGTTCATCAAAACCAACTAACCAGTCATAAAAGCAATTTCATTTTATCACATAGTAGACAAAGAGTGATCTTAGAGATAACCTGAAATTTTGAATCAGTGCCAAAGTACTCAATCATCCATTCACTCTTCCGGCTGTAAATCTTCCGGCAGATTAGCCAATCTAGCTGCATCTGTTTTGTATGCCTTGTAAGTGGAGCTTAGAGTTCATCACCGCCTCTATATCGCTTCTTTCGCAATTTTGAGAACTTTTTCTTATATTTCTGGTGTATCTTCCAGGCCCATCTGTCCTGTAAAGCATACAACAAATGAATATACATAAGCAGTGCATATCCATGGTACAGTAAGATAACACATGTGAAAAAGGTTGTATGCACTATGATATGAGCAAAATGTCGCTGTAGTGTCCCAAATCATGATGCCACTTACACATTTATATGCGGCTGCTTCGAATTGTGCCACAAAGAACCAACAAAATCGCCAGCATTAGAAATCACAGAGAGCTTCCAATGGCATTTGCGAGAAAGAAACATAAAGGGAAACCAGGGAATCGATTATTTTGTGCAAGGTAAAAAGTGAAAGTAGTCATCCAACCAATTAGCCAAAAGACCACAATTTGTTTATACCTCCACTCAAACCATTCATAAGCAGTTTTTTGTCTTGGTCTGTACATGGACCGCTGTCTAACATGAATGAAGAATAGGAAAGCGCTAACAAAAAAGATGATAAAATGAGCTCAAAGTAAACATATGGAAATATCCCTAATGCTAAACCTCACATGAGTGAGAGTCACTTCCAAATCACCTATGAATAAAGGAAATCCTTGTACTGTTAAAATGAATCAAACAGATGAAATGCTTAAAAGTAGAGAAAAGTGTGATACATTTTTATCTCTACTTCAGGGATATCAGAAAAGGTCACCTTCCACGGCTAATTCAAGGATATCAGAAAAGGTCTGAAATATATATATATATATATATAAGAGCATTTAGTTTGAATTTTCTACTATGGAAGAAAGTGAATCAATCTCATCACCGAAGAGAATGAACAATATTACCTTCTAATCAGTCTCAGGCTCGACCAATTTGGCCAAAGCACATAGATCCAAAGTATCTGCATACGGAGGCACTCGTCACTGGATCCTTGCCGCCGGCCTACTCTTCCTCTCTTCAGGCCTGGATGTGCAGAGCAGAGTTTGATACAAAATCAACGAACGAAACGTGGGGTCAACCGAAGCAAGGTGAATATTAGCATAGCAAAGAGAAGAATACTAATCCAAGTCACTTACATCGACAAACTCTGCTTTCAGTTAAGAACACAAAATCAACGAATGGAATGTAGAGTCAACTAAAACAAATTTTGATCAAAGTTGTCACGCTACAACCTGAAAAACTACAAATGTCTGAAAGTTATTTATAGAACTAACACCACCCTCTACCATAGGATTCCTATAACTAAAAACAATAGGCTGCACAAAATGGCCTCCTATTTGGGTGCACCTTATATTTCCTACAATAAACGATTGAAATGGCTAGGCATTTGATCGAGCAAGTGCTAGCCAGAGAAGAACACATCTTCCCTTACGCGTGAGATTGCAAGCCTGTTAGGAGTGCTGTTGTGCAATGTGTAGGCATGGATAAAATAGAATCTGCACATAGCAATATGGGAATTTGTGGGGATTAAGTTAAAAGAGACCCGGGCACCCATACCCTACTGCAGAATGAAAAATAATTACGAGAAACTGAAGAAAGAAGGAGCTCACCAGGGGAGATGCAACCAGAAGGAAGCAGGAGGGTGCCTCGGGGTCGGAGCCTCCATGACGACGTCGGGTGTGCATCTGCCGTCGGACGGACCTCAGATAAGGAGAACAGACGAGGCAAGGAAGCACCGCCGCCACCCCCGTCGTCGTGTGCTGGAACCACCCCTGTGCCTCGAACTCGTCCTCAGGTCGCCGCTGCACCGCGCGGGAATAAGAGGGCAAAGCTCGTAGCCTAGGCCGCCGGCCGCCGCGCCTCGAAGATCAGGGGCGTGGTTGCTGCTCTCCTCATCTGCATCGAGGTCGCAGCTGCTGATCCCCTCATCCGGATCAAGGCAGCACCGACCCCTCCATGGCCGTCCTCCTCGGTTGCGGCCGTTTTCTCCGTCGTCGACCGGCAGAGACGGCGGCCTCTGCCTCCGTCCTCCGCCATCTCCGCCTCAAGCTCAGATCCAATCGCCCGTGAAGACGCCGTGTGATTTGGTTTAGAATAACAAGTAATCGTGGATAATTAGGAAGGGTGTTTAGCGGTAAGGATAAATAGACTCTATTTTTTTGGTGGGAACACAAAATATTGGCGCAAACTACAGTGAAAATAAATTATGGTAATTCTTTTTGGAGGAAATGTTTAGAATAATGAAATAAATTGAAAAAAAAATTTATTTCAAAGCAATATAACATATAGATGCTGCTAAAAATAATGTTACTAAAATATGTTTGTAAAAAGTTATTTCTCGGTCAAAAGACCACCATATCCGAGAATCATGGAGAGGCGATCCGGCGCCCTCCTCTCTAACATTCTCGCTGTCGATATTTGTATATTTCTTATTTATACATTGTTTTCCGGTTATTTGGTATATATATATATGGTAAGTATAAGTAGTTCAAATGACCAATCCCTGGCATCATATGTTTAGAGGATATGATATTTTGCATTGTTGTTGTCATTGAGTGTTTTCAAGTCCCTACAAATCGCCTCACAGTCAGTCATCTTTCCTCCGAACTAGATCTGGAGATTCCGACGAAATCGCCTCAAGTCCGTCATCTTCCCTAAGTCCGACGGTAGGCGTCGTGTGGAAGCTTGCATCCATGGCGGTGGAGAGGCTCGAGCTCATGGGCGAAGGTCGAGAAGAGGACGCAGAATCGCTGGTAAGCATCGAGGATGGAGGAAGAGGGCGGCGGAGCCATGTCCGACCAGGGCGCGTGCAAGATCACAGGGCGGCTCACGGTCGGGCTTGCCGCCTGAGTCGAGATGGCGCGAGCCAGCTGGTAGGGGTGGCCGTCGGCATGAAGTAGGGGTTGTGACCGGCGCCTAGGGATCCCAACCGCTGCTGTTCGCAGCTAGTGCCACCGGTCCTTGGGGCAATGGATCTGGCGAGATCGCCGCCGCCACCAAGACCCAACGGACCCGC
Source organism: Aegilops speltoides (assembly GCA_021437245.1). NCBI lineage: Eukaryota > Viridiplantae > Streptophyta > Magnoliopsida > Poales > Poaceae > Aegilops > Aegilops speltoides. The sequence goes on along the minus strand of CM038143.1, from coordinate 571,116,855 downwards.
CACCGAGGCCACATCTTCATCACCCGCCTCCCAAATGTAGCCGCTAGGAAGCCGGATCGTGTGTCGCGACCCTCCACATCGCGACGCCTTGCCCGTTAGATTCGTCCCCACATCGGATCCACACGTGAGGGGACGAAGAAGCCCTGCCCCCGCCGCCCTTGTTGGAATATCATGGTTTAGCTGCTATATCCAGTTCTACTGGTATATAATTGATGCTACCGTTGTAGTTTAATTCAAAAAAAGTCATAAAATTTGAGAACAGTTATTTGAATTTGAAAAAAAAGTTAATTAATTTTAAAAAGTTCATTCATTTGGAAAAAGTTTATCGAATTTGAAAAAAGTTTATTGATTTTTTAAAAAGTTAACAAATTAGAAAAAATCATCAATTTTGGAAAAAGGTTCATGAATTTGAGTAAAAGTTCATGGATATGTCGTGACTTTGTCGTTTTTTCTCATGACGTTTCTATTCTGTTTTTGTGTTTTTTCTTTATTTATCCTTTTTCTTTTTTCCTAAATGCATGGATTCCTTTCAAATTCATGGAGTTTTTTTCAAAACCAATGAACCTTTTTTTGGTGGATCAAGACGGCCGTTTTGCGCTAGCACATGAACTACCTTATTAGAGTTCCGATTACAATGCTCTAAAACGACCTTCCCAAAATCATCTAGTAGTAACCTACAATCTTCTAGGATTGGCGCTGCGATCATCGAATGCCCCAAGTTTTGTTGTAGAGCCTCCACAAGAATTAGGCTGTCTGTTTGAACATGAACAAAATTACAACCAACTGTGTTTGCGAGTTTGAGACCCTCCCATAGAGCTGCAGCCTCAACCGACAACACATCAGCTAAATAGTCAAGTTTTGCCGTCGCAGCTCCAATGAATAAGCCCCTATAATCCCGCAGGATTGCTCCACAAGCCCTCGTATGACCCTCTTCTGAAAAAGTAGCATCCGCGTTCAAAGCTACTTGGTTCTGGAGTGGTTTCTGCCATCGATCGACACGAGGGGTCACCACCGGTTTACAGGCTGCAATTGCTTGACCTGTTCGTTCAGCGCTAGTTAGCAGAACCACCGCTGCGTACGAAAGGGCAAAGCCTAAACGGCTCTCTAAGCACCCGAGATCTGCAGCAGGAAAGCTAAAGCAACTAGCCAATGCACATTTTCAAACTTGAGGAAAATATTTGAAAACAAGAACATTTTCCGTAATTCACCTACATTTTTTAAATTTGTGAACAAAATTTGAAATTTGTGAACAAATTCAAATGCAAACATTGTTCAATCTTGTGAAAATATTTTTGAAAACACAAACATTGTTTAAAATATTGCGAACATTTTTGAAACTCCCGAACAAAATTTGAAATGTGTGAACAAATTTTTGAAATGGGAACATTTTACTTAAACTCACGAACAAAAATTTCAAAGACGGACATTTTTTTGAAAATTGCGATTTTTTGAAATAGGAACATTTATTGAAACTCACGAACAAAATTTGAAAAAGTGAACACTTTTCTTAATTTGCGAAGAATTTTGCAGTGTTGTGAAATTGTGAAAAACATAAAGAAAAAAAAAGAAACTAAAAAAAGAAAAGAAACAGAAAAGGAAAAAATAAAAAAAGAGAAAAAAACAATAGAAAGCCAAAAAGAACAAGAAAAAATGATGCAGGAAAAAACCCGGCGCAGGGAACCTTCTAGATTTTTTTTGGAGAATTGGGAATCTTCTAGTAGGTTCCCAAATCCAGTTTGACGCACTATGTATAAGTGGGCTGGCCCATGTCTGTCGCTCGTTGCGCTGCTCTATGCGATTGCCCGACAGTTCGCCGCAGCGAGCGGCGAATAGAATTTCCGGCAATTCCTATTTGACGCGCGCGGGTGGCAAGCTGTCGAGGAAACGCCCGTAGCTGCTTTCGTTCGAGTGCTTGTTGGGCAGGCCCACTATGGGGTTCACGTGCTTGTTTTCGTTCGCTGCTGTTTCTTTCGTTGGTTTTTTCTTCTTCTTCTACGTTTTGGTTTTTTCTCTTGTTTTTTTCTTCTGGTTTTGTTCCTGGTTTCTTTCTTCTTGTTTAATTCATGTTTCTTTTGGTTTCGTTTTTCTCCTGTTTTTTTCTTCTGTTTTTTGTTTTTTTCTCCTGTTTTTCCTCTTCTGGTTTTGGTTTTTCTCTTCTCGTTTTGTTTATTCGATGAATATACAAATGTTCACTATGTCTTGAATATACATGTTCAATGTATACTACAAAATGTTCAATGTGTATTCGAAAGTTGTTCAACGTATTTTAACAAATGTTCAGGGCGTATCCAAAATTGTTCAGCTTGTATATTCATATTTTTTCAGAAATGTTCATTATACATTAAAAAGTACATCATATAATAAAAAACTTCATCATGTATTATTTTAAAATACTCAACTTAGTTTAAGAAAATGTTCAACATATATTAGAAAATGTTCAATGTATATTTACAAAATGTTCAATGTGTATTTTTAAAAAGATTCAAATGAATATGTTCTTAAATATTCGCTCCTTGAATCAATCACTACAGCTCATCAGTTCGATTTGTTATCTAGGCTTGTTATGGAAAGGAGGTGGCGAGTTCGAGCTCTTATTGACGCATGAATTTTGTTTACATTTTATTACTCCTCCGTTCGAATTACTTGTCTTAGATTTGTCTAGATACGGATGTATCTAACACTAAATGAGTCTAGATACATCCGTATCTCAGACAAATCCAAGACAAGTAATTCAGAACGGAGGAGTACTTCAGGAGCTCGTTTCGGCCTAATGGGCCGGCCCATGCGCTCTGCCTTCAGCGAAGGCTCGATCATTTGCCGCTCGCACGCGGCAAATAGGAGCTCTCGAATTTCCCCCCGTACGGGACGCACACCCCTCGTCCATGGTGGGACGAGCCCATTTTCCTTCGCTTTTTCCGGAATAATACTGCCGCAAAAAACACTACCTGAGATTGGATGGAACCCACACGACGGCGACTGACTGTAGACGCGATAACCAACTGACCCACTCCACATCAGTTGATCAGCTACACATTCTCCCTTCCTTTGTTCCTTCCCATTTTTTTCCTTTTTCCGTTTGTTCTTTTTTAGGTATCGCAGTTTTGCCAAATTACTTTTTAAAGTTTTTCTTTACATAAATTCGAAAAACATGAAATGGCCCAAAGGAGGAAGAGTGATTCGAACCCAGAATCCTCACTTCGTAGAGAAGATGGGCTGGCCACTGGAACAGGGACATCATTGTGTGAAAACAAAGCGCGGACACTTTATATTGAGGACCAAATTTTTTGAATTCAAAATTCGTCGAATGAGGAAAGTCCGAAATTCCGAGATTTTCCGAAAACCGGGTTTCTGGGTCCCTACCGAAAAAAAATCGAAATTGAGAACCTTGGCTGGCACACATACTTTTATTGGTGGAATTTTAGGTATGGCAGCCGCCAAGCCTAGCCAGATTGCTAGCACCGGCCCTACTTTGAGCATCTCTAGCAGATTTCGCAAAACTCCGACGAACTCCAATAATATACGGGACGGTTTACAGAACGGGCCAAAAAAACGGCCCGAGCAGATCCGCTAAAAAGTGCTTGACCCGTAATTTTTCTAAAGAAGGCACGTAAACCGCCCCCGTTTCTACTATATATCCGGGCACCGACGATTTTTAGGGTTGCCGTCCGACATATCCCCAAATCTTTTCCGCCATGATTCTCCTCCCTCCGGTGAGAAATCCATTGCCCTTTGACAGTGATTTCTGGTGCATCCGGCCACCCAATCTCCCCGACAATGTCTACCGCGGGTGCGGGCGTGGCGGTGTGACAGTTTCGGTCGTCGTGCGGGCGGCAGCTCCGGGTGTCACAGTGGAGGCGGCGCGCGCGACAGCTTCTCTGCCCACAAGCGCCAGAACGATGACGAGGCCGGTGGCTTTGGGTGCCGCGGTGGAGGCGGTACCCACGGCGGCTTCTCCGCCCGCAAGCATCGGAGTGACGATGAGGCCGAGGGCTCTGGCCTCCATCCTCCCGTGTCTGACAGGCAACGGGAGGCGGTGCACAAGTGCGGTGCCAAGTCTCGCAGCGCCAGATCCAAGTCTCGTGCGTGGAAGACCTTCCGACGCTGTGGCCGGCTCATCACCTGGCCATCCAGCGGTAGCGCGCGGTGGAGCAGGCGTGGTGTGCGGCAAGGACCGCTGCCGACGCCAGAGATGCGGCTGCGCAGTCGATGCTCTGGGCAGAGTACTAGCTCCAAACCCGGCTCTTCGGCGAGCTCATCCACGATACAGCTGTAAGAGCTGGAGATATCTATTAAGCCTTCCCAAGTTGCAATCAAATGAATAACCAAATGAGTATACCATACTGACATAATTTATTCAGAGTTTAGCGAACCATATGATTCAGCATTTCCAAACCAACTTAATGACACGAACCACTAAATGGACAAAAGACACTAGTCATCGGTGGCTGAATTCTTGATTGGGCTGCAACTCTAAACTTTTGCTTCAGGTGCAGTTAACCTCGCGGGTACCAAATATTTACAATGAGACCCCCGTACTTTCACCAACATTTGTACAACTCATTGGTCTGAACCATGATCTGCAACATTGAGGACGAGCGCTCGAATCCCTGCCCAGGCGAGAGCCTCCACATTTTTTGGGGTTATTGTACGGTGGCCGGCCCCACTTGTCATTGCCCATGGAGGTTACCATGGATGCCACCCTAGCTTTGGCAAAAAACACCCTAGTTTTAAAATGGCAACAACTTGGCCATGTCAAATCCAAATATAGCAAATTAAATATGTATTCTTATCAAGAAAGTGTGTTCTATCCATTTATAAACTTTTTTATTATTTTGGTTAATCGAAATTGGTGCAATTAAAATATATTTTAATGACTCCTTAAAGCTTGCAAAAATCATAACTAAATATCTATAAATTTTCACAATATATTTTTCCATTGTTTTACTTGTAACTAATGCAACGTCACAATCGATTTTACAATATATTTCCTAATATTACCACAAATAGTTATTCTGTTGAAATACCTAGTCTCTATTACAACAAAATGACTGCTGGCAAGAACGAAATTTGTTTGTCGTAGTATCGCTACCATATTGCAACGTCGATGCATTTTGTTGCAATAGTTAGCCCTTTTGCAATAATATTTGTAACTAATGCAATGTCACGCCGATGTTGCAATATCTTTCGAATATTGCCACAAATAGTTGTTCGTTGAAATACCTAGTCTCTATTACAACAAAATGACTGCCCTCACGCAATGGAATTTGTTTGTCGCAATACCGCTACCATATTGCAATGCCAATACAGCTTTGTTGCAATATGAGGCCTCTATTGCAAAAAGTTAGTATTTATCCCACCAAACTAAGTTATGGCAATATGCGCCTATTACCACAACCGGGAATTTGTGGTAATATTATGTTTTATTGCAACAATACGTAGTTGTAGCAATAAATTTTGTTGCAATAGACCGAATCCTTGTAGTGCATGTTCTCGTAACTATGAGATTATGCAACTCCCGTTTACCGGAGGAACACTTTGGTGCTACCAAACGTCACAACGTGAATCGGGTGATTATAAAGGAGTACTACAGTGTCTCCAAAGGCGTATGTTGGGTTGGCATATTTCGAGATTAGGTTTTGTCACTCCGATTGCTCGGAGAGGTATCTCTGGCCCTCTCGGTAATACACATCATCAAGCCTTGCAAGCATTACAACTAATAAGTTAGCTGTGAGATGATGTATTACGGAACGAGTAAAGAGACTTGCCGTAACGAGATTGAACTAGGTATTGGATACCGACGATCGAATCTCGCAAGTAACATACCGATGACAAAGGAACAACGATGTTGTTATGCGGTCCGACCGATAAAGATCTTCGAGAATATGTAGGAACCAATATGGGCATCCAGGTCCCGCTGTTGGTTATTGACCGAGAATAGTTCTAGGTCATGTCTACATTGTTCTCGAACCGTAGGGTCCGCACGCTTAAGGTTTCGATGATGCTTATTATGAGTTTATGTATTTTGATGTATCAAGAAGTTCGCAGTCCCGGATGTGATCACGGACATGGCGGAGTCTCAAATGGTCGAGACATAAAGATTGATATATTGAAGCCTATATTTGGAGTTCGAATGGTTCCGGTGAAAACAGAATTTATCGAGTACCGGAGGTTACCTAACCCCCGGGAGGTAAATGGGTTTTAGTGGGCCTTGGTGGAAAGGAGAAAGGGCCAGCCCTAGGTGGCATGGCCTCCCCCTTCCCTAGTCCTACTAGGACTAGGAAAGGGGCCGCCCTCTCTCTTTTCCCTCCGTGAATCCTATTCCAACTAGGATTGAGGGGAATCCTACTCCCTGAGGGAGTAGGACTCCTGGCGCCCTCCTTGGCCGGCCGCCCCCCCTTGCTCCTTTATATACGGGGCAGGGGGCACCCTAGGACACACAAGTATTGATCTACGGATCGTTCCTTAGCCGTGTGCGGTGCCCCTCCACCATATTCCACCTCGGTCATACTGTCAGTGCTTAGGCGAAGCCTCGCGCCGTGAAACATCAAGATCGCCACCACGCCGTCGGCTTGACGGAACTCTCCTCGACACTCGGCTGGATCGAGTACGAGGGCGCCATCGAGCTGTACGCGTGTCAAGAACTCGGGCGCCGAGTAACGGCGCCGATCGGTCGGATCGCGAGGAGAACGTCGACTACTTCCTCTACGCCAGATCGCTTCCGCCGGGTCTACAAGGGTATGTGGACAACACTCTCCCTCTCGTTGCTATTCATCACCATGATCTTGCGTGTGCGTAGGAAATTTTTGAAATTACTACGCTCCCCAACGCATGGAGCTTCTTCATGCGTTTACACCAATATGACTTACATGGCGTTGCCACAAGTAAGTGCTAATATCATTACTATCTTATATCTTTTGGCATGAAAATGTGTATCACTACGATCGCTTGTTATTGATGTGTACCTTAAGAGCTCGCAGAGCACTGGTATTTGATACGGTTCTGCAATATTTGCAACTCAAAGGGACTACGGACAACACCGCAAAGGACGAGGTGACGGCGCGGGAATGGTTCCAAAGTCGATGTGATCGGTCGGCACGCTACCTCTACATCTACCTTCGGGATTAGTTTTAGACCTAAATAATTGTTATTTGGTGCCTGTTGAGCATGAACATTATATCGGATCTTGTTTAATGGAGACGGTTATTCATTTAAATGAGAATAATGGTTGTTCTATTTATATGAGTAATATCTTTTATGGTCATGCCCCTTGAGGAATGGTCTATTTTGATGAATCTCGATAGTAGTGATAACATATTCATAATGTTGAAACCAAAAGATGCAGAGTTGATAATGATAGTGCAACTTATTTGGGAATCGCCGCTTAGGTCATTGGTAAAGCGATGAAGAAACTCCATTCGATGGACTTTTGGAGTCACTTGATTATGAATCACTTGGCACTTGTAACCGTGCCTTATGGGCAAGATGACTAGAACCCCCTCCGTACTATGGAGAGAGCAAAGATTTGTTGGAAATCATACATACATGTATGGGTCCGATGAATATTGAGGCTCGTTGATATCGTTATTTTCTCACCTTCAAGATGACTTAAGGATATGGGTATATCTACTTAATGAAACATAAGTCTGAAACATTTGAAAAGTTCAAAGAATTTCAGAGTGAAGTTGAAAATCATCGTAAAAAGAAAATTAAATTTCTACATCGATCGGGAGGTGAATATTTGAGTTACGAGTTTGGTCTACATTTGAAACAATGGAATAGTTTAACTCACGCCACCAACACCACAGCGAATGGTGTGTCCGAACGTCAGAATCGCATTTTACTAGATATGGTACGATCTATGATGTCTTACAGAACCGCTATCGCTTTGGGGTTATGCTAGAGACGGCCGATTCACAAATAGAACACCGTCAAATCTGAGACGACGCCTTATGAACTGGGTTTTGGCAAGAAACCAAAGTTGTTTTAAAAGTTTGGGGATGCGATGTTACGGAAAAGGCTTCAACCGATAAGCTCAACCCAAATCGGAGAAATGTGTCTTCATAGGATACCCAAAGGAAAAAAGGGGTACACCTTCTATCACAGATCCAAGGCAAGACATTTGTTGTTAAAATGGATCCTTTCTAGAGAAGGAGTTTCCAAAGAAGTGAGGGAGGAAAGTGGAACTTGATGAGGTTAGTATTCTCCCTTACTTGAAAGTAGTTCCCAGAAATCGGCGAGACACCTACACCAAGTAGTGAGGAAGTTGATGATGTTGATCATGAAATTGATCAAGTTACTATAACCTCGAGATCAACCAGAGTAAGATCCGCACGAGTGGTCGGTAATCCTGTTCGAAATCATGCTACTAGATCATGATGAACCTACAACTATGAAGAAGCGATGGTGAGCCCAGATTCGCAAAATGGCTTGAGGCCATGAAATCTAAGATGGGAAAAACAAGTATGGATTTTGGTTGACTTGCCGAGGGTAGGGCAAAGAAAACAAGTGGATCTTCAAGAAGAAGACCGACCGACGGAATGTTATCGTTTTTAAAGCTCGACTTGTCGCAAAGGTTTTCAAAGTTCAAGGGATTGACTACGATGAGACCTTCTCACCAGAAGCGATGCTTAAGTCGTCCAATCATGTTAGCAATCCGATTTTATGATTATGAAATTTGGCAAATGGATGTAAAGACCATTCCTAATGGATTTTGGAAGAAGAGTTTATATGATGCAACCGAAGGTTTATCGATCCAAAGGGAACAAAGTGTAAGCTCCACGATCCATTTATGGACTGGGCAAGCATCTCGAGTTGGAATAAACGCTTTGATAGTGGATCAAGGATTTGGGGTACCCTTTTGAGAAGCTCAATTTACAAGAAAGTGAGTGGAGCTCAGAGCATTTCCGATATTATATGTAGATGACATATTGCTAATCGGAAATGATATAGAATTTCCGGATAGCATAAAGGGATACTTGAAAAGAGTTTTCAATGAAAGACCCTGGAAGCTGCTTACATATTGGGTTAAGATCTATAGAGATAGATCAAGACGCTTAATTGACTTTCACAAAGCACATACCTTGACAAAATTTTGAAGAATTTCAAATGGATCAACAAAGAAAGGGTTCTTGCCTCGGTTACAAGGTGTGAAGTTGAGTAAGACTCAATGACCCACCAATGCAAAGATAGAGAGAAAATGAAAGATGTTCCTATGCTTCAGCCATAGGCTCTATCATGTATGCAATGCTGTTACCACCTGATGTGTGCCTTGCTATAAGTTTAGCAGGAGGTACCAAAGTAATCCAGAGGGATCATCGACAGCAAGAACATCCCAAATACCAAAAGGACTAAGGATATGTTTCCGATATGGAGGTGACAAAGAGCTCATCAAACTTACGTGATGCAAGCTTTGACACGATCCGAAGATTCTAAATCGCAGACCGGATACGATTTACACTAAACGGAGGAGCCCGTTTGGTTCTAAACAAAGGGAGGGGATCTACATTAAGGGAGTACAAGCAGCTTCGGCAGCAATGAAGGAGTCCGATGAAGGAGTTCATATCCATCTAGGTGTTATACCTAGTGCATCGGGTCCAATGAAAATCTTCTGACAATACCGAGCAAGCAAAAGGAATCCAGATTTCACAAGAGGACCAAGCACATCAAGAGATGCTTCAATTCCATCCGGACTTAGTCCGGGAGACATAGAGATTTGCAAGATACATACGGATTGAATGTTGCCCCCTGCAAGCCTCTTCCACGAAAAACATGATCAGCACCAAGACTCCATGGGTGTTAGAATCATTACTATGTAATCTAGATTATTGACTTAAAGTGGGAGATAAGGAAATATGCCCTAGAGGCAATAATAAAGTTATTATTTATTTCCTTATTTCATGATAAATGTTTATCATTCATGCTAGAATTGTATTAACCGGAAACATGATACATGTGTGAATGCATAGACAAAACAATATGTCACTAGTATGCCTCTACTAGACTAGCTTGTTAATCAAAGATGGTTATGTTTCCACCATGAACAAAGAGTTGTTATTTGATTAACAAGGTCACATCATTAGTAGAATGATCTGATTGACATGACCCATTCCATTAGCTTAGCACAATCGCTTAGTATGTTGCTACGCTTTTATCCATGACTTATACATCACTACAAGGATCGGGTCTATTGCAACAAATCGTCGTCCAACACATGTCGATTTGTTGCGATAAGTACCTATTGCCCAAACATCATTCGCTTAGCTATGACGGACGATGGTAATAGGTTATTACAAAAAGCAATCGGGCAATAAATGTGCTATTGCAACAACCATGTGGAAAGTCGCCCATGTTTTTCCGTGGAACCTCACCGATGCCACGATTTGCTTTTGGAGATATTTAATGCAACATGTAAAGAATGGATCGATAGCTCGTGGCAATAAACATTCATGGCAACAACTTATGCCAACAACGCCATTTTGGGATACTTTTCATGGCAATATTCAATTGTAATAAATTATAGCAAAACCTTGTTTTTGGCATTAGGCATTTTGCCACAAACCGCTACATTTGTGGCATTAACGGCAACAAATATTCCGTCATTGTAACAAAAATTGGACATACTAGTTTTGGTGGTGATAAGTAGTTATTACAGGGTGAAATATTTGTAGCGAGAAACTATTACATAATTTTAATTTTTGGTGCTAACATGTGGCAAACAAAAGTCGGTTGTAATAGCCTATTGCAACCAAAAAAAATACAGGCATTCAATTGCAATATTCAAAACCATACATGTAATATGTAGATTAATAAAATTCATAATTGTCATAATAAATATCCATCAAATGAAACTCAAATGTAGTTTAGTGATCCCAATTAATGCCAAGACTAAACTGTCTGTGAGCTAGAGTCCAATGAGCTAGTTCTTTGGATCCTGCAATCAAGAAATAAAAAAATTAGTTCTAGTTAATGAGTCCAACATAACATATGCCATACAATTATTCCAGTCCCATTGTTAAAAAGAATTTGCTAGACTAACTGAGGAGTAAACGCGCAGCAAGCATGTAACGAGGGGTCGAAAAGTTTTACAAGTGTAAATGTCAAAGCGATGCACAACTAAATGTATTAAAAGCTTCGCTATTGATTTGTTGTGACCATCTATAGTTTCAGTCAATTTCATGTCCCTAGCTAGCACATATTCATTTTTTAAGTTGTGACTCAATGCAGCAGCAACACATGGTGAAAGAGAAGAAGGTTGGCTAATTATGAAGGCCAATGACATGCTTACTTGAAAGTGGACCATGAGTTTCAGTTTCTTTGTTTTCAACCACTTGACGGTTTTGTCCTAAAAACAGAAAGAACAATTATAGGTGACGATCAACATTGACACTGTAAAAGATGAAACAAGAATAACACGATCCAACACATGAATAATCCCAGCTGATGCAAAAGCACCGAATGCACATCATTGAATAACTATAGAATAACCAAAAGTCAGTGTACTCACTTAAACATCCTGGGACTCGTGTTAGACCATGTTCCATTCTTCACCTGGGCGAGGTTAGCAGCAGGCATACATATTTAGTTAGACTCATACCTTCTCAAAACTTAGTTAATGTAAGATTTTGATCTAATTCTGTGTTTTGTCTTCTATTTCACGGTTATCGGTGTTCTTTCGGTTGTGTTCCTATCAGTTCATCAAAACCAACTAACCAGTCATAAAAGCAATTTCATTTTATCACATAGTAGACAAAGAGTGATCTTAGAGATAACCTGAAATTTTGAATCAGTGCCAAAGTACTCAATCATCCATTCACTCTTCCGGCTGTAAATCTTCCGCAGATTAGCCAATCTAGCTGCATCTGTTTTGTATGCCTTGTAAGTGGAGCTTAGAGTTCATCACCGCCTCTATATCGCTTCTTTCGCAATTTTGAGAACTTTTTTTTTCTTTATTTAATTTCCTGGTTGTATCTTCCCAGGCCCATTTTTCTGTTCCCTGTAAAAAGGCCATTACAAAACCCAAAAAAAAAAATGAATTAAAATACAAATTAAGGCAAAGGGTGGGCCAAATATTTTTCCATTTGGTTTTTAACCCAAAAAAGGTTTTTTTTAAGGATTTAACAAAAAAAACAAAAAAATGTTGAAAAAAAAGGTTTTTTTTTTTTTTTTTTTTTTTTTTTTTTTTTTTTTTTTTTTTTTTTTTTGGGAAAATGCAACTATGAAATGAACAAATTCCTTTAATGTCCATCATAATTTGGCCAAACACATAATCCGTTCTGAAAAAGGACCCAATCCGCCGCCATTTCCAGGGTTCAAGGATTTATAAAAAAACAAAAAGGGGAACCAAGGGAATATTAGCAAGAAAGGAAGAATACAATCCAAGCACTTAATCACAAACTCTGCTTTCGTTAAGAACCTCAACGAATGGAATGAAGCAACAAAAAAATTTTGATAAATTGTCAGAAACCTGAAAAATCAAATGCTAAATTATTTATAGAACTAAACCACCCTTAATAGGATTCCTATAATAAAAACAATAGGCTGAAAAATGGCCTCCTATTTGGGTGCACCTTATATTTCCTACAAAAACGATTAAATTAGGCATTTGTGAAATTTTACCAGAGAAGAACAATCTTCCCTTACCGGGAGATTGCAACCTTTAAGTCTGGTGCAATTTGGCAAAAAATAGAATCCAAAGAATTGGGAATTTGGGGGATTGTTAAAAGGACCCGGGCACCCTCCCTCTCAGTGAAAAATTTACAAAATAAGAAAAAGGATCACCAGGGGAATGCAACCAAAGGAAGAATCCTTCAGCCCATGACACTCTGCTTCCGTAGGACCTCAGATAAGGAGAACAACAGGCAAAGAAGACCCCCCACCCCTCTGGTCTAACCACCCCTGGCCCAATGCTCAGGTGCCCTACCCCAATAAGAGGGCAGCTTTAGCCCAGGCCGGGCCCCCCCTCGAAGATCAGGGGGTGGTTGTGCTTTACTGATAGGTCGCACTGCTGATTTTGGATAAGGAGACCCGACCCTCCATGGCCGTTTCGGTTGGGGGTTTTCCCGGTCACCGGAGGACGGGGTCCCTCGTCCTCCCCATTCCCGCCTCGTGTCCAATCGCCCGTGGACGCCTTGGATTTGGAGAAAACAAGAACGGGAAAAGGAAGGGTGTTTGCGGAAATTGCTTATTTTTTGGGGGAACCAAAAAGGGCAAACTCGTAAAAAAAGGCGGGGGTTTGAAAAGAAATAAATTGTTTTTTCAAAGCAATATCATTGATCTCAAAATAAGACAAAATATGTTTGGTTTTTTCCGTCGTCCCAAACCGGCAGGAGAGGCGCCCGCCTCCTCTCCATTCTCGCCCAATTTGATATTTCTTAAACGCCGTTATTTGGTTAAATAAAAGTAAATGTTAAATAAATTGGAAATTGTTTAGGGTAGATATTTTGCATTTTTTTTTGGGAACCCAAAATGCCCCACAGGATTTTTAACTAGATTAGATTGAAAATGAATTATTTCCCAAGCTATAACTTGGGAAGCTTGCATATGGCAAATAGTTTGAAGGTCGGAAAGGGACCAAATCCGGGAAGATCAATGGAGGAAGGGGCGGGGAGCCTTCCCCCGGCGCGGAAGATACATTTCAGGCCGGGTTTAATAATGGGAGGCCCTTGGCCCATAAGTAGGGGTTGGCCCGGGCCTGGGTCCCAACCCCCCGCCCACAGTGCCACCCTCCTCAATGGATTCGGCGAGATCGCCCCCACCGACCCAAGGCCGCCCGGGAGGCCAACTTCATCACCCGCCTCCCAAATTAGCCGGAAGCCGGATCGCTGTCCAATAACGCGAGCCTGCCCAGTTGGGCCCCAAGATCCACAGTGGGGGCGGAACCTGCCCCCGCCTTGTTGGAAACATGGTTTGCCAAAGTTTACGGTAATAATTGTGCACTGTAGTTTAATTCAAAAAGCAAAAAGAAACGAGAATTTAAAAAATTAAAATTTTAAAAGCATTCATTTGGAAAAGATCAATTTGAAAAAGTTTAGATTTTTAAAAGTTAACAAAAGAAAAAACTCAATTTTGGAAAAATTCATGTTTGGTAAAAGTTCATGGATATTTGATTTGTTTTTTTCAAGCCTATTCTTTTTGGTTTTTTTTTATTTATTTTTCTTTTTTTAAAGATGGATTTTTAAATTATGGATTTTTTAAAACCAATGAATTTTTTGGAAAAGGCGTTTGGTAACATGAATACCTTTTGGTTCCAACGCTCTAAAACCCTTCCCAAAATCTCTTTCCTAAATTTCCAGGATTCCCAATCATGAATCCCCAAGTTTTTTGTGATCAAAGAAAGGCGTTTTGAACATGAACTTACCCCTTTTTTAAAGTTTGAACCTCCCTAACGACCTCCCAAAACATCAGTAAATACAATTTTGCCGCCCATCCAATGAATGCCCCATTGGGAGCTCCACAAGTGTGCCCTTTTCAAAAAAATTAAACACTTGGTTTGGAGTGGCTATGACGAACCCAGGGGCACCACCGGTTTAAATGTCAATTTTGCCGCGCAGCCCATTAGCTAAACCCCAAAAGGGCAAAGCCTAAACCTCTCTAAAGAGATCCCAAAAGCTAAAGCAATGCCAATCACATTTTCAAACTTAGGAAAATTTTGAAAACCTTTTCCAATTCACCACATTTTTTAAAAAACAAAATTTGAAATTGGAAAAATTAAATGCAAACATTTTCAACTTGGAAAATATTTTGAAAACAAAACATTTTTAAAATTTTAACATTTTTAAATAACAAAATTTGAAATTGTGAACAAATTTTTAAATGGGAAATTTTTTAAAACCACAAACAAAAATTTAAAGACACATTTTTTAAAATTGCATTTTTTGAAATGGAACATTTATTAAACTCACGAACAAAATTTAAAAAAAATTTTTTAATTTTGGAATTTTCATTTTAAATTTAAAAAAAACATAAAGAAAAAAAAAAAAAAAAAAAAGAAACAGAAAAGGAAAAAAAAGAAAAAAAAAGAAAGCCAAAAAGAACAAAAAATGATGCAGGAAAACCCGCGCAGGGAACCTTCTAGATTTTTTTGGAGAATTGGGAATCTTCTAGTAGGTTCCCAAATCCAGTTTGACGCACTATGTATAAGTGGGCTGGCCCATGTCTGTCGCTCGTTGCGTTTTCTATGCGATTGCGACAGTTCGCCGAGGAGCGGCGAATAGAATTTCCGGTTCCTATTTGACGCGCGCGGGTGGCAAGCTGTCGAGGAAACGCCCGTAGCTGCTTTCGTTCGAGTGCTTGTTGGGCAGGCCCACTATGGGGTTCACGTGCTTGTTTTCGTTCGCTGCTGTTTTTTCGTTGGTTTTTCTTCTTCTTCTACGTTTTGGTTTTTCTTTTTTTTTCTTCTGGTTTTGTTCCTGGTTTCTTTCTTCTTGTTTAATTCATGTTTCTTTTGGTTTCGTTTTTTCCTGTTTTTTCTTCTGTTTTTGTTTTTTTCTCCTGTTTTTCCTTTCTGGTTTTGGTTTTTCTTCGCTTTGTTTATTCGATGAATATACAAATGTTCACTATGTCTTGAATATACATGTTCAATGTATACTAAAAATGTTCAATGTGTATTCGAAAGTTGTTCAACGTATTTTAACAAATGTTCAGGGCGTATCCAAAATTGTTCAGCTTGTATATTCATATTTTTTCAGAAATGTTCATTATACATTAAAAAGTACATCATATAATAAAAAACTTCATCATGTATTATTTTAAAATACTCAACTTAGTTTAAGAAAATGTTCAACATATATTAGAAAATGTTCAATGTATATTTACAAAATGTTCAATGTGTATTTTAAAAAAGATTCAAATGAATATGTTCTAAATATTCGCTCCTTGAATCAATCACTACAGCTCATCAGTTCGATTTGTTATCTAGGCTTGTTATGGAAAGGAGGTGGCGAGTTCGAGCCTTATTGACGCATGAATTTTGTTTAATTTTTATTCTCCGTTCAATTACTTGTTTAGATTTGTCAGATACGGATGTATCCACTAAATGAGTCAGATACATTATTCAGACAAATCCAAGACAAGTAATTCAGAACGGAGGAGTATTTCAGGAGCTCGTTTCGGCCTAATGGGCCGGCCCATGCGCTCTGCCTTCAGCGAAGGTTTCGATCATTTGCCGCTCGCACGCGGCAAATAGGAGCTCGAATTTCCCCGTACGGGACGCACACCCTCGTCCATGGTGGACGAGCCCATTTTCCTTCGCTTTTTCCGGAATAATACTGCCGCAAAAACACTACCTGAGATTGATGGAACCCACACGACGGCGACTGACTGTAGACGCGATAACCAACTGACCCACTCCACATCAGTTGATCAGCCACATTCTCCCTTCCTTTGTTCCTTCCCATTTTTTTTTTTTCCGTTTGTTTTTTTAGGTATCGCAGGCCAAATTATTTTTGTTTTTTTACATAAATTCGAAAAACATGAAATGGCCCAAAGGAGGAAGAGTGATTCGAACCCAGAATCCTCACTTCGTAGAGAAGATTGGCCACTGAACAGGGACATCATTGTGTGAAAACAAAGGAACTTTATATTGAGGACCAAATTTTTGAATTCAAAATTCCGAATGAGGAAAGTCCAAATTCGAGATTTTCCAAACCGGGTTTCTGGGTCCCACCAAAAAATCGAAATTGAGAACCTTGGCAACATACTTTTATTGGTGGAATTTTAGGTATGGCAGGCCAAGCCTAGCCAGACTAGCACCGGCCCTACTTTGAGCATCTCTAGCAGATTTCAAAACTCCATTTAACCCAATAATATACGGACGGTTTAAGAACGGGCCAAAAAACGCCCGAGCAGATCCGCTAAAAAGTGCTTGACCAATTTTTCTAAAGAAGGCACGAAACCGCCTGCTTTACTATATATCCGCACCGAATTTTAGGGTCCGTCCACATATCCCCAAATCTTTTCCGCCATGATTCTCCTCCGGAGAAATCCATCGCCTTAAAGGATTTGCATCCGCCACCCACCCCCGACAATGTCACCCGGCGGGCGGCGGTGAGCTTTGTCAGGCGGCGGCCCCCGGGTCAAAAGGAGGCGGCCAAGCCTTTTCCGCCCCAAGCGCCAGAACGAGCAGGCGGGCTTTGGGTGCCGCGGGGAGGCGGACCACCCTTCTCCGCCAAGCATCGGAGTGACGGAGGCCGAGGGCTCGCCTCCATCCTCCCGTTCCGACAGTAACGGAGGCGGCAAGGGGTGCCAAGTCTGAGCGCCAGATCAAGTCTCCGCGGAAGACCCCGACGCCGGCCGCCTCATCACCGCCATCCAGGGTAGCGCGGTGGAGAGGGGTGCGGCAAGGACCGCGCCGACGCCAAGATGCGGGAATGATCCGGGCAGAGTACTAGCTCCAAACCCGCTCTTCGGCGAGCTCATCCACGATACAGCTGTAAGAGCTGGAGATATCTATTGCCTTCCCGTTGCAATCAAATGAATAACCAAATGAGTATACCATACTGACATAATTTATTCAGAGTTTAGCGAACCATATGATTCAGCCTTTTTTAAATCAACTTAATGACACGAACCACTAAATGGACAAGAGACACTAGTCATCGGTGGCTGAATTCTTGATGGGGTTGCAACTCTGAAGTTTTGTGCAGTTAACCTCGGGTACCAAATATTTACAATGAGACCCCGACCACCAACATTTGTACAACTCATTGGTCTGAACCATGATCTCAACATTGAGGACGAAATCCTGCCCAAAGCAGAGCCTCCACATTTTTGGGGTTATTGTATGGGCCCCACTTGTCATTGCCATGGAGGTTACCATGGATGCCCCCTATTTAAAAACACCCTAGTTTTAAAATGGCAACAACTTGGCCATGTCAAATCCAAATATAGCAAATTAAATATGTATTCTTATCAAGAAAGTGTGTTCTATCCATTTATAAATTTTTATTATTTTGGTTAATCAAATTGGTGCAATTAAAATATATTTTAATGACCTTAAAGCTTGCAAAATCATAACTAAATATCTATAAATTTTCACAATATATTTTTCCATTGTTTTACTTGTAACTAATGCAACGCCAAATCGATTTTACAATATATTTCCAATATTACCACAAATAGTTATTCTTGAAATACCTAGTCTCTATTACAACAAAATGACCCTCGAACTAAATTTGTTTGTCGAGTATCGCTACCATATTGCAACGTCGATGCATTTTGTTGCAATAGTTAGCCCTTTTGCAATAATATTTGTAAAATGCAATTCAACCGATGTTGCAATATCTTTCCAATATTGCCCAAATAGTTGTTGTGAAATACCTAGTCTCTATTACAACAAAATGACCCCTCACGCAATGGAATTTGTTTGTGAATACCGCTACCATATTGCAATGCCAATACCTTTGTTGCAATATGAGGCCTCTATTGCAAAAAGTTAGTATTTATCCCACCAAACTAAGTTATGGCAAATCCCATTACCACAACCGGGAATTTGTTATTTGCTTTATTGCAACAATGTAGTTGTAGCAATAAATTTTGTTGCAAAGACCGAACTTGTAGTGCATGTTCTCGAATATGAGATTATGCAACCCCAACGGAGGAACACTTTGGTGCTACCAAACCCACAACGAATCGTGATTATAAAGGAGTACTACGTGTTCCAAAGGCGATGTTGGTATATTTCGAGATTAGGTTTTGTCAATTGCCGGAGAGGTATCTTCCCCTCTGGAATACACATCATCAAGCCTTGCAAGCATTACAACTAATAAGATGAGATGATGTATTACTTAACGAGTAAAGAGACTTGCAACGAGATTGAACTAGGTATTGATACCACGATCGAATCTCAAGTAACATACCGATGACAAAGGAACAACGATTTGTTATGCGGTCCGACCGATAAAGATCTTCGAGAATATGTAGGAACCAATATGGGCATCCGGTCCCCTGTTGGTTATTGACCCTAGGTCATGTCTACATTGTTCTCGAACCAGGGTCCGCACGCTTAAGGTTTCCGAGCATTATGAGTTTATGTATTTTGATGTATCAAGAAGTTCGCACCTGATGTGATCACGACATTGGGAGGAGTCTCAAATGGTCGAGACATAAAGATTGATATATTGAAGCCTATATTTGGAGTTCGAATGGTTCCGGAAAACAGAATTTACGAGTCCGGAGGTTACCGAACGGAGGTAATGGGTTTTAGTGGGCCTTGGTGGAAAGGAGAAAGGCCAGCCCTGGTGGCACCCCCCTTCCCTAGTCCCACTAGGACAAAAGGGCCCCCCCCCAATCCTATTCCAACTAGATTGAGGGGAATCCACTCCCAGGGGAGGACTGCGCCTCCCTTGGCCGGGCCCCCCCCTGCTCTTTTATACGCAGGGGATAGGCCCAAGATTGATCTACGGATCGTTACGGCCCCTCCACCATATTCCACCGGCCTGTCAACAGGGGGCCTCCCGGTTTCCCAAGCCTGGGCGACGAATCTCCCCACATGGCCTGGAGTAGGGACGCCATCGACTGACGGCAAGAACCTGGGCGCCGAGTAACGGCGCGGATCGGCGATCGCGAGGAGAACGACGATCTTCCTTCCCAGATCGCCCCGGGCCGGGTATGTGGACAACACTCTCTCCTATTCATCACCATGATTTTGCAGCGAGGAAATTTTTGAAATTACGCCCCAACGCATGGAGCTTCTTCATGGCTTTTACACCAATATGACTTACATGGCGGAAGTAAGTGCTAATATCATTACTATCTTATATCTTTTATGAAAATTGTATCACTACGATCGAGATTCAATAAACCATTCCTTTAGGTGCAAGACCAAGGTATTATTCAAATAAATAGAGTAACCATTATTCTCCTTAAATGAATAATCAGAATGTAGACATAATCCAATCATGTCTATGCTCAATGCAAACACCAAATCTCGAGGTAGAGGGAGGGGCTTGATCACATCAACCTTGGAAACACTTCCAACACATATCATCAGCTCACCTTTAGCTAGTCTCCGCTTATTCCGAGTTGTATTTCGAAAGGCACTTAGCAACCAACCGTTCTAATACCCCGGTGCTACTAGGAGTACTAGTAAAGTACACATTAACATAATGTATATCCAATATACTTCTATCGACCCCAGCCTTCTCATCTACCAAGTATCTAGGGTAATTCCGCCTAGTGACTATTCCCATTATCACACACTTAGTCTCGGTTTGGGTTCAACCTGGGTTTCTTCACCGAGCGGCCGATTTGTCGTTCATGAAGTATTTCCCTTGCCCATCTTGAAACTAGTGGTTTCACCAACCATCAACAATTGATGCTTCTTCTTGATTTTTTGTGTCAAACATCGTGAATACCTCAAGGATCATCATATCTATCCCGAATGTTATATTTCATCACGACGCCTAGCAGCTTGGTGGCAATGACTTTGGAGAAACATCACTATCTCATCCGAAGATCGATCCCCACCGATTCAAGTGATTGTTGACTCAGAATTGAGCACAAGCTCAACGATTGAGCTTTTTCCTTAGTTTGCAGGCTAAGAAGATCGCCGGAGGTCTCATTCCTTGACGGGCAGAGCCGAATCTCAATTTCACCTTCAAACATCTCATATGTTCCGACGCTTAAAAACATCTTTGGTGCCTTAATTCTAAACCATTTATCCGAACTATCACGTAGTTATCAAAACGATGTCCGATGTTCCAACATCCACAAACGACGCTTGGGGTTCAGCATCGAGCGTGCATTAAGGACATGAGCTTTAACGTCCGCATAATCGCCATCACAACTTTCAACTATTTTTCTAGGAACATATCTAAACAAGGAACTAAAGCGAGCCATTTACATAATTTGCAAAGATCTTTTAACTATGTTCAGGATAATTGTTCATCTTATGAACTCCCACTGAAGACATCCTCCGGTCATCTTGATTACATGATACAAGTCAACTTGGCCGGTCCGATCATCACGGAGACGGACTAGTCATCATCGGTGAACATCTTCATGTTGATCGATTACTATACGACCATGCTCGACCTTTCGTCTCCGTGTTCCGAGGCCATGTCCGAATGCTAGGCTCGCTGTTAACCCTAAGTGTTTTCGCCGTAAATCTTTTACACCCTGTATGTGAACGAAGAATCCATCACCCGATCATCACGGGTGCTTAAAGTTTTAACCAGAATGGTGCATGCTTAGGGAGAACACTTTTGAAATTTTGTAAGGATCATCTTATTTACTACCTGCCTAAGTAAACAAGATGCATAAACATGATAAACATCACATGCAATCAAATAGTGACATGATATGACCAATATCATTTTGCTCCTTTGATCTCCATCTTCGGCTCCATGATCATCATCGCCACCGCATGACACCATGATCTCCATCATCATGATTCCATCATCGTTCATGAAGTTGTTCCCAACTTATTACTTTACTACTATGGCTACCGTTAGCAATAAAGTAAAGTAATTACATGGCGTTGTTCAAGGACACGCAGGTCATACAAAAATTAAGACAACTCCTATGGTTCTCGCCGTTGTCATACTCATCGACATGCAAGTCGTGATTCCTATTACAAGAACATGATCAATCTCATACATCACATATCATTCATCACATTCTTTTGGCTATATCACATCACATAGCATACCCCGCAAAAACAAGTTAGACGCCCCAATTGTTGTTTGCATGTTTTACGTGGGCTTGGGTTTCTAGCAAGAACGCTTACTACGAAAAACCTGATATGCCAATTGCGATTTACCCTTCATAAGGACCCTTTCATCAACCGCCCACTAAAGTGAGACCACCGCTAGCCACCTTATGCACGGGTGTCAATCGGGGAACCTGCCTCACGAAGAGACGTAAGGTCGGTCCGGCCGCTTATCCCACAATACCGTCAAACAAGATTGGACTAGTAACGGTAAGCATATTGAAAACATCAACGCCCACAACTATTTTGTGTTCTACTCGGCAAAGAATCTACGAAACCGCCATGATGCCATCGGGGAACGAGGAAATTCAAAATTTTCCACGGTCACCAAGATCTATCTATGGAGAAACCAGCAACGGGGAAGGAGAGTGCATCTACATACCCTTGTAGATCGCTAACGGAAGCGCCAAGAGAACGGGGAAGGAGTCAATTGTGATCCAAATCACCGATATCCTAGTGCCGAACGGACGGCACCTCCGCTCAACACACGGACAGCTTGACGCCTCCCACGCTTTGATCCAGCAAGGGAGAGGGAGAGGTTGAAAGACTCCATCCAGCAAAACAACGGCGGGTTGGTGGGGAGCGGGAAGTTTCCAGAGGCTTCCCAAGCACCGCAAGATATGAGGAGAAGGAGAGAGGTAGGGCCCAACAGGAGGAGGAATGGTATTGGGCTGTTTGAAGGAAATATGCCCAGAGGCAATAATAAAGTTATTATTTATTTCCTTATTTCATGATAAATGTTTATCATTCATGCTAGAATTGTATTAACCAAACATGATACATTGTGAATGCATAGACAAAACAACATGTCACTAGTATGCCTCATTGACTAGCTTGTTAATCAAAGATGGTTATGTTTCCCACCATGAACAAGGAGTTGTTATTTGATTAATGAGGTCACATCATTAGTAGAATGATCTGATTAACATGACCCATTCCCTTGGCTTAGCCACATCGCTTAGTATGTTGCTACCGCTTTTATCCATGAATATACATGTTCCCTGTAACTATGAGATTATGCAACTCCCACGGAGGAACACTTTGGTGCTACCAAACGCACAACGGAATCGGGTGATTATAAAGGAGTACCGTGTTCCAAAGGCAAATTTGGGTTGGCGATTTCGAGAATTTTGTCACCCGATTGCCGGAGAGGTATCTCTGGCCCTCTCGTAATGCACATCACTTAAGCCTTGAGCACTACAACTAATGGGTTAGTTTGGAGATGATGTTTACGGAACGAGTAAAGAGATTCGGTAACGAGATTGAACTAGGTATTGATACCACGATCGAATCTCGCAATAAATACCGATGACAAAGGGAACAACGATGTTGTTACGGTCCGACCGATAAAGATCTTTGTAGAATATGTAGGAACCAATATGGGCATCCGGTCCCGCTTTGGTTATTGACCGTGAATAGTTCTAGGTCATGTCTACATTGTTCTCGAACCGTAGGGTCCGACGCTTAAGGTTTCCGAGCTTATTATGAGTTTATGTATTTTGGTGTAAAGGAGTTCGAGTCCCATGTGATCATGGAATGACGAGGAGTCTCAAATGGTCGAGACATAAAGATTGAATATTGGAAGCCTATGTTTGGAGTTCGAATGGTTCCGAAAACGGAATTTATCAAGACCGGAGGTTACGGAACCCCGGAGGTAAATGGGCCTCAGGGCCTTAAAAGGAGAAGGGCCTCCCAGGGGCGGCCCCCCTTCCCTAGTTCTACTAGGACTAGGGAAGGGCCGCCCCCTCTCTTTCCCCTTCAATCCTAGTCCAACTAGGATTGGGGGAATTACCCCAGAGGAGTAGGACTTTCGGCCACCCTGGCCGGCCCCCCCCCTTGCTCCTTTATATACGGAGGGGGGGCACTTTGGAACACAAAGTTGATTTAGATCGCCTTAGCAGGGCCCCCTCCACCATATTCCACTCGTTATACCGCCGCTTAGCGGCCCCCGGAAACATCAAGATCGCCCCCCGGGGAAACTCTCCCGACACTGGCTGGATCGAGTACAGGGACGCCATCGAGCTGAGTGTCAAGAACTGGGGCGCCGGAGTAACGGGCCCGATCGGCGGATCGCGAGGAGAACGGACACTACTTCCTTGCCAGATCGCTTCCGCTTGGGCCCAAAGGGTATTGGACAACACTCTCGGCTATACATCACCATGATCTTGGGAGGAAAATTTTTGAAATTACTACCTCCCCAACAAAGGGCATCCGAGCCAGGTTTTTTATGGTTTGATGTTTTAAGTAGAACACAAGTGAGTTGGGGCAACAAAGCATATCATACTTTGGTTCAGCGGTATTGTGAGATGAAGCGCCTAACCCAGACGCTTACGCCGAGATGGTTTCACCGCCACAGCACCCTGCTTAAAGGTGACCGGGGGTCTCTCACTTTAGTTGAACGAAAAGTACGCCCGTCCTTGAGAAGGTTAAACGGAGTCTATTTGACGGTATCGCTGTGGTTTTGATGGAGGGACCCGGTTCTTTTAAGCCCGTAGCAGCCACGAAAATTTGCAACAACAAAGTAGAGGACGCCTAACTTGTTTTTGCAGGCATGTTGTGATGTGATATGGTCAAGACGGATTATATTTTATTGTATGAGATGATCATGTTTTGTAACCGGTTATCGGCAATGGCAGGAGCCATATGGTTGTCGCTTATTTAGCAATGAACCCTAATGCTTTACTTTATCACTAAGCGTGCGATAGTCGAATAGCATAAGTTTGGCGAGACGACAACGATGCTACGATGGAGATCAAGGTGTCGTACCTGACGATTGATCATGGTGGTGTCAAGATGGAGATCGTGAAGCACAAGATGATGATGACCATATCATATCACTTATATTGATTTTGTGATGTTTATCCTTTATGCATCTTATCTTGCTTTGATGACGGTAGCATTATAAGATGATCTCTCACTAAATTATCAAGAAGTGTTCCCCGTATGCACTGCCAAAGTTCGTGTGCCGCACACCACGTGATGATCGGGGTGATAAGCTCACGTCCATCTACAACGGGTGCCCAAAGTTTTGCACACGCAATACTGGGTTATACTTGACGAGCCTAGCATATGCAGATATGGCCTCGAACACGGAGACCGAAGGTCGAGCGTGAATCATATAGTAGATATGATCAACATAAGATGTTCACCATTGAAAACTACTCCATTTCACGTGATGATCGGTTATGGTTTAGTTGATTTGGATCACGGATCACTTAGATGACTAGAGAGATGTTTTTCTAAGGGGAGTTCTAAGTAATATGATTAATTGAACTTAAATTTATCATGAACTTAGTACCGTAGTATCTTGCTTGTTTATGTTTGATTGTAGATAGATGGCCGTGTTGTTCCGTTGAATTTTAATGGCCTTGAGAAAGCAAAGTTGAAAGATGATGGTAGAATTACACGGACGGGTCCGAATTTGAGGATCATCCTCATTGCGCAAGGAGCTGCCCGATGCACCGCATTGCCCGTTGGAGCAACGCCAGATGTTATGAACGCTGCAGAGCAAAGGATGACTACTTTATAGTTCAGGTTGTTTTACGGCTTAGAACGGGACTTCAAACGTTTTGAACGCTGGAGCATATGAGATGTTCCAGAATTGAAGTTGATATTCCAACAGGCCCGGATTGAGAGATATGAAATTCCAATAAGTTCTTAGTCAAGATGGAGGAGAATATCTAGTGAGCATATTCAAGATGTCCGGGTACTACAATCACTTGACACAATTGGGAGTTAATCTTGGATGATTGTTATTAGAATTCTCCAACCGCCACCAAGCTACAAAGGCTTCGGATGAACTATAATATGCAAGGGTTAGTAAAGACTATACCGAGCTCTTCGCAATGCTAAAGGCTGGAGGTAGAAATCAAGAAGGAGCATCAAGTGTTGATGGTCAATAAGACCACTAGTTTCAAGAAGAAAGGCAAAGGGGAAGAAGGAATTAAAAGAACAAAGCAAGTTTTGTCAGAGAAGAAACCCAAGTCGCCCAAACCCAAACGAGGTTTTTAAGCAGACCGAAGGGAATGCCCCAAGTATTTGGCGGATAAGAAGGATGGCAAGGTGAACAAAGGTATATGTGATATAATGTTATTATGTGTACCTTACTAGAGCTCCAGAGCACTGGTATTTGATATCGGGTTCCTTAATATTTGCAACTCAAACAGGACAGATTGCTTAACACCGGAAAGGCGATGACGGCTGGAAATGGTTCCAAAGTCGATGTGATCGCGGCGGCACGCACCTCTACATCTACCCGGATTAGTTTTAGACCTAAATAATTGTTATTTGGTCCCTTGAGCATGAACATTATATCTGGATCTTGTTTGATGCGGAGGTTATTCATTTAAATCGAGAATAATGGTTGTTCTATTTATATGAGTAATATCTTTTATGGTCATGCACCCTTGAGGAGTGGTCTATTTTTGATGAATCTCGATAGTAGTGATACACATATTCATAATGTTGAAACCAAAAGATGCAGAGTTAATAATGATAGTGCAACTTATTTGTGGCAATCGCCGCTTAGGTCATATCGGTGTAAAGCGATGAAGAAACTCCATACCGATGGACTTTTGGAGTCACTTGATTATGAATCACTTGGCACTTGTAACCGTGCCTCATGGGCAAGATGACTAAAACACCGCTTCTCCGTACTATGGAGAGAGCAACAGATTTGTTGGAAATCATACATACGATGTATGTGGTCCGATGAATGTTGAGGCTCGTATGA
Source organism: Aegilops speltoides (assembly GCA_021437245.1). Taxonomy (NCBI): domain Eukaryota; kingdom Viridiplantae; phylum Streptophyta; class Magnoliopsida; order Poales; family Poaceae; genus Aegilops; species Aegilops speltoides. The sequence continues at coordinate 571,090,417 of CM038143.1, read as the reverse complement.
TATCGTTATTTTCTCACCTTCACAGATGACTTAAGCAGATATGGGTATATCTACTTAATGAAACATAAGTCCAAACATTTGAAAAGTTCAAAGAATTTCAGAGTGAAGTTGAAAATCATCGTAATAAGAAAATTAAGTTTCTACGATCCGATCGTGGAGGTGAATATTTGAGTTATGAGTTTGGTCTACATTTGAAACAATGCGAATAGTTTCAAAACTCACGCCACCCGAACACCACAACGAAATGGTGTGTCCGAACGTCAGAATCGCACTTTACTAGATATGGTGCGATCTATGATGTCTCTACAGATTTACCGCTATCGCTTTGGGGTTATGCTCTAGAGACGGCCGATTCACACTGAATAGAACACCGCAAAATCCGCTGAGACGACACCTTATGAACTATGGTTTAGCAAGAAACCAAAGTTGTCGCTTTTAAAGTTTGGGGATGCGATGCTTATGTGAAAAGCTTCAACCGATAAGCTCGAACCCAAATCGGAGAAATGTGTCTTCATAGGATACCCAAAGGAGACAGTTGGGTACACCTTCTATCACAGATCCAAGGCAAGACATTCTGTTAAGAATGGATCCTTTCTAGAGAAGGAGTTTCTCTCGAAAGAAGTGAGTGGGAGGAAAGTAGAACTTGATGAGGTATTAGTACCTTCTCCTTACTTGAAAGTAGTTCGTCAGAAAACGGTTTCGAGACACCTACACCAAGTAGTGAGGAAGTTGATGATGTTGATCATGAAACTTCAGATCAAGTTATCGCAGAAACTCGAGATCAACCAGAGTAAGATCCGCACGGTGGTACGGTAATCCTGTTCGAAATCATGCTACTAGATCATGATGAACCTCACGAAGCTATGAAGAAGCGATGGTGAGCCCAGATTCCACAAAATGGCTTGAGGCCATGAAATCTGAGATGGGATCCATGTATGAAAACAAAGTATGGATTTTTGGTTGACTTGCCCGAGGGTAGGCAAGCAATAGAAAACAAGTGGATCTTCAAGAAGAAGACCGACGCGACGGTAATGTTATCGTTTATAAAGCTCGACTTGTCGCAAAGGGTTTTCGCAAGTTCAAGGGATTGACTACGATGAGACCTTCTCACCAGAGCGATGCTTAAGTCCGTCTCAATCATGTTAGCAATTGCCGATTTCATGATTATGAAATTTGGCAAATGGATGTAAAGACTGATTCTGAATGGATTTCGAAGAAGAGTTGTATATGATGCAACCGAAGGTTTTATCGATCCAAAAGGAGCTAACAAAGTGTGCAAGCTCCAACGATCCATCTATGGACTGGTGCAAGCATCTCGAGTTGAATAAACGCTTGATAGTGTGATCAAAGATTTGGTTTGTAGCACTTTTGGAGAAGCCTCGATTTACAAGAAAGTGAGTGGAGCTCAGAGCATTTCGATATTATATGTAGATGACATATTGCTGATCGGAAATGATATAGAATTCTGGATAGCATAAAGGGATACTTGAATAAGAGTTTTTCAATGAAAGACCTCGTGAAGTTGCTTACATATTGGGCATTAAGATCTATAGAGATAGATCAAGACGCCTAATTGACTTTCACAAAGCACATACCTTGACAAAATTTTGAAGAAGTTCAAATGGATCAAGCAAAGAAAGGGTTCTTGCTCGTGTTACAAGGTGTGAAGTTGAGTAAGACTCAATGCCCACCACGCAGAAGATAGAGAGAAAATGAAAGATGTTCCTATGCCTCAGCCATAGGCTCTATCATGTATGCAATGCTGTGTACCGACCTGATGTGTGCCTTGCTATAAGCCTAGCGGGAGGTACCAAAGTAATCCAGAGTGGATCATCGGACATCGGTCAAGAACATCCCAAATACCCGAAAAGGACAAGGATATGTTTTCAGATATGGAGGTGACAAAGAGCTCATCGTAACGGTTACGCTTGATGCAAGCTTGACACCGATCCGACGATTCTAAATCGCAGACCGGATACGATTTACACTAAACGGAGGAGCTCGCTGGTGCAGTTCTAAACAAAGCGTCAGAAGGGATCTACATGTGAAGCGGAATACATAGCAGCTTCGAAGCAGCTAATGAAGGAGTCTGATGAAGGAGTTCATATCCGATCTAGGTGTCATACCTAGTGCATCGGGTCCAATGAAAATCTTCGTGACAACATCGAGCAATTGCCTTAGCGAGGAATCCAGATTTCACAAGAGGACCAAGCACATCAAGAGACGCTCAATTCCATCCGGACTTAGTCCGTGGGAGACATAGAGATTTGAAGATACACACGGATCTGAATGTTGCGACGCTGACTAAGCCTCTTCCACGAGCAAAACATGATCAGCACCAAGACTCCATGGGTGTGAGAATCATTACTATGTAATCTAGATTATTGACTCTAGTGCAAGTGGGAGATCAAGGAAATATGCCCTAGAGGCAATAATAAAGTTATTATTTATTTCCTTATTTCATGATAAATGTTTATCATTCATGCTAGAATTGTATTAACCGAAACATGATACATGTGTGAATGCATAGACAAAACAACATGTCACTAGTATGCCTCTACTTGACTAGCTTGTTAATCAAAGATGGTTATGTTTCCTACCATGAACAAGGAGTTGTTATTTGATTAATGAGGTCACATCATTAGTAGAATGATCTGATTGACATGACCCATTCCTTAGGCTTAGCACACGATCGCTTAGTATGTTGCTACCGCTTTTATCCATGACATATACATGTTCCTCGTAACTATGAGATTATGCAACTCCTGCTACCGAGGAACACTTTGGTGCTACCAAACGTCACAACGTGAATCGGGTGATTATAAAGGAGTACTACAGTGTGTCTCCAAAGGCAAATGTTGGGTTGGCGATTTCGAGATTAGGTTTTGTCACTCCGATTGTCTGGAGAGGTATCTCGGCCCTTCCGTAATGCACATCACTTAAGCTTGTAAGCACTACAACTAATGGGTTAGTTGTGAGATGATGTATTACGAACGAGTAAAGAGACTTGCCGGTAACTAGATTGAACTAGGTATTGATACCGACGATCGAATCTCTCGCAAGTAACATACCGATGACAAAGGAACAACGTATGTTGTTATGCGGTCCGACCGATAAAGATCTTCAGAGAATATGTAGGAACCAATATGGGCATCCAGGTCCCGCTGTTGGTTATTGACCGTGAATAGTTCTAGGTCATGTCTACATTGTTCTCGAACCGTAGGGTCCGCACGCTTAAGGTTTCGATGACGCTTATTATGAGTTTATGTATTTTGTGTACCAAGGAGTTCGAGTCCCGATGTGATCATGGATATGACGAGGAGTCTCAAATGGTCGAGACATAAAGATTGATATATTGGAAGCCTATGTTTGGAGTTCGAATGGTTCCAAGTAAAACGGAATTTATCAAGTACCGGAGGTTACGAACCCCCGGAGGTAAATGGGCCTCGATGGGCCTTAGTGGAAAGGAGAAGGGCCTGCCTTAGGGGGCCGCCCCCCTTCCCTAGTTCTACTAGGACTAGGAGAAGGGCCGCCCCCTCTCTCTTTCCCTCCCGAACCTAGTCCAACTAGATTGGGGGAATCACTCCCTGAGGGAGTAGGACTCCCTTGCGCCACCCTGGTCAGCCGCCCCTCCCCTTGCTCCTTTATATACGGAGGCAGGGGGCACTTTGGAACACACAAGTTGATCGTTAGATCGTCCTAGCCGTGCGGTGCCCCTCCACCATATTCCACCTCGTTATACTGTCGCAAGCTTAGGCGAAGCCCTCCCGGTGAAACATCAAGATCGCCACCACGCCGTCAGGCCGACGGAACTCTCCCTCGACACTCGGCTGGATCGGAGTACGAGGGACGCCATCGAGCTGTACGGTGTCAAGAACTCGGGCGCCGAGTAACGGCGCCGGATCGGCTCGGATCGCGAGGAGAACGTGACGACTACTTCCTCACTGCTGATCGCTCCGCCGGGTCTACAAGGGTATGTGGACAACACTCTCCTCTCGCTATACATCACCATGATCTTGTGCAGAGGAAAATTTTTGAAATTACACGCCCCAACACCCTATGCCTCCATATATAGGGAGAGGGGCTGCACCCCACCAGGTTTCCACCCCTGAAGGGGCCAGCCCCTGATTCCATCCTGGTGGCCTGAGGGGAGAGAGGGAGGCCACTGGTGGGCCTTAGGCCCATCTCGCCCTAGGGTTTTCCCTCCCACTCTCCCCTCGCGCTTGGGCCCTTTGGGGGCGACCAGCCCACCCGGGCTGGTTCCTCCCACACATGGCTCATGCAGCCTCCGGTAGGTGGTTCCACTTGGTGGACCCCGACCTCCCTGGTCCCGCATCGCTACCGATAAAACCCAAACTTTTCCGTGACCAAAACAGACTTCCCATATATAAATCTTTACCTCCCGACCATTCCTGAACTCCTCGTGACGTCCGGATCTCATCCGGACTCAACAACATTCGTAACCACATACAAGCTTCCTTTATAACCCTAGCGCCATCGAACCTTATGTGTAGATCCTACGGTTCGGAGACATGTAGACATGACCGAGACGTTTCTCCGTCAATAACCAACAGCGGGATCAGATACCCATGTTGGCTCCTACATGTTCCACGATGATCTCATCGGATGAACCACGATGTCAAAGACTCACCGATCCCGTGATACAATTCCCTTTGTCCAAGCGGTATTTTACTTGCCCGAGATTCGATCGCGGTATACCGATACCTTGTTCAATCTGCTATCAGAAGTCTCTTTACTGCTCCGAACACATCATCCCGTGATCAACCCCTTAATCACATTGTGCACATTATGATGATGTCCTACCGAGTGGCCCAGAGATACCTCTCCGCTTGCACGGAGTGACAAATCCAGCCTCGACCAGGTCAACCCAATGACACTTTCGAGATACCGTAGTGCACCTTTATAGTCACCCAGCAGCCAGACGCTTTGATACACCCAAAGCACTCCACGGTATCCGGAGTTACACATCTCATGGTCTAAG